>JASANF010016508.1:0-30948 GCA_030248245.1 Trissonchulus sp. WLG1_4 | reverse complement strand
CGGCAACATGTGGCTTGAAAACGATCAGCGCATCTGCCTGCGCTAGAACACAGGCAGTAAGGAGAGTGTCTCACTCTTCGATCTTGTAGAATGAGACGCTATTATTCACTCTTGGTAAGGCCAGACCGTTTAATCCGGTAAATGAATAGGCCTTTAGGGAAGGTTAATGTCAAAGAGAGGTTTTTTATTAAGTAGAAGCTGCAGCACTAACTATTTGTTGTGTGGTATTTTTACTACAAAAGCGACTGAAGGGGGCAATGGCCTGAGACTGCCTATTATTTTGTGCGATACAGCAATCTTAGACTTCCCAATTAAATTCCTTAAAATAAGGAGCTTACGCATTTACTTACGGGCATAATGAATGCGGAATACCGTTTACTGTGGAGTTTCTATAAAAAGTCAACAATGTGTAACGGATAAATTAGTTGTTTGGCTAATTAAGGAAAATTCAGCTCAATAAGGCAACATTCTGCGAGAATTTTCTTCAAGCTCTGCCATTAGATTAATTAGCGAACTGAATTTTTCCTAATTTTTCGAAAAAAATGCAAAACCCACGTGACTGGAAAGCATATACCTCTCGTGACCTTCCATTTAATACCGTATACTTTGGTCCAGGTCCATTGGTCTTAGAAGCTTAAATATACATTTTCTGGAATTGATTTTTGAGAGGGAATGTCATATATATATTGGTCATATAAATGCTTAGCTAGCTATTGTGCCCGAATTGGTGTATTATGTAATAATTACCTCTTTTACTGGGGCTTTTTCATAATTATATTATCTTATGTGGATTAGATTACTACTATGTAGATTACTTCCGTAACTCACATAGATTCACAAAGTTTACAACTATGGAACTATGACTGCCTTTGCTAGCGAATTTTAGAATTTTCATTATTAATTATCATTTAGTTATACTATGTTGAGTTATAATGTTAGTCTAGTTATATACCTTATACAATAAATAATAACTATAAAATAGTACAGTTAACATTAACTATAAAATAACCACATATATATATATATATATATATAAAGTAATGTGTCCATAATAGAGCAGGTACATAATGTATGTGTATGTATGTAGTTTTTGTTTATTTATTGCATTGCGAATAACAATTTGGCTTGGAATGGCGTTGTTTGGTAATGCTGGCTTGAGTTAATGGCTCTCAATAAAAATTGGACTCCCGCCGTTCCAACAAACACGTTCGGCAGCCAACCCACTCTCATGCTGCTTTTCTTGCATCAACCCTAATTGGCTCTTTTGCTTTTTGTTTTATTCAAGCCTTCTGCATTATGGTATATATTTTACATTTTTTTGGAATCTTTATTAGTTTCTATATTTTCTTCTATTTTTTATGTTTCCTATATTTTCTATATTTTCTTCAAATTTTATTATATTTTCTAAATTTTCTATATTTACTTTTATTTTATTCAAGCCTAGATCATCATCATGGCATACAATATTTTACGTATTTTTATTTATGTGATTTGTTTATTTAATGTAATTCCATATTTTGCATATTTTGTTTATTTTGCAAATTTTATGTATTTTATATATTTATGCACTTCATATTTGATATATATTTTATATATTTTATACGTTTTATATATTTTACATAATTGTATACTTTAAAAATTTTATATACTTTAAAAAATTTTGTTCATGTATTTATTTGTTTTATGTATTTTATTTCTTATTCATTATTCATTTTCATAATTAATTAATTTATTTTATTTATTTTATCAGTTTTATGTGTTTGTGTATGGTTATGTCACTATAACATACCGACCTACTGCGATAGCCCAAGAATTTTGGCTGTTTTGCATGAACCCAGTATAGGCAGCCTAAAAGAAGTAACGGGCCTAAACCTAAGTCTCAGCCAAAGTCTAACAGTTTACGCAATTGCGTTTCTTTGCTGCGTTCTCTTTTCTGCCAGACACTATTATTCCCTCCATTGGCCCAGAAAGCCTCCACAGTTCTGTTTACCCCATTCTGGCCTGTTTGGCCGTGGTCTGTCATAACCTCCTTCAAAAGCAGCTAAACGCCCAACTTGGTGTCAGTCAAGGCACAACCCAGTCCACACAATATCACTCGCTTGTCTTTCTGGCTTTCTCTGTCCAAATTTTTGCGTCGCTTTTCCATGTGGACAGAAACAGAGGCTTTTAAGCTTGATTTTGGAAGAATACTGTAGGTACTTTTGGCGCTGAACTAGGGATGGTTTGCATGCTCAATCTTTACTTCAGAAATCGCCACTGTGACATCACTTTCTGCTGTGCTAGCTCAGTCTTAACCATGTTGGTAATGGTAACAACAGAACTAAAGTTGGGCCAAATATGCTGCACCCTGAGACAAAAAGAACCACACGATTTCATTACGAAAAGAACAAACGGCAAACATCAAGCGTACAGCGAGTAGTCACAAAAATCACGCCATCTGTTTTGTATCTGTAGTTAGCCTTGCCAAGGCAAAAATAGTGCCATTGAGAAAGTCGCATTATCAGCACGGAGAGTCACAACATTGCACACTGTAATAATATAGCACCATTTTGTTCCGTAATAGGGCACCCACTGTTTTGTGGTTTCGAACTTTTATTATATATTAATTAAATTTGCGTTCCTCAATTTTATGACGTTAGTAATTATATTTCGAGATAGCTGACGCGTAGGGTATCTTTTGTCAAGATTATACAACAGAGCGTTTGAAATAATTTCCTACATAGGTCACATAGGGTGTGGTATGCCTGACAGGATGTTTAAATGTAATTAGAACTGAAAAAATTTAAAAAAGTCGTATTTTGAGGTTACAAGAACCAAAAAATGTGATTAATAATTTCAGCCAAAGATATACATTTCGCAGAAAAGTCTGAAAGTTCTGATTACCTGAGCTCCTGCTTTAATCAATTGAAAGCTTTCCTTCAATGAAAAAAGCATTATAACTTAACAAACTGTTAGTAAATGTAAATTAACTGCATTAGACTACAAAAAACTAGAACTTACTGTATGTTGAAATCCGATTAACTTGAGCAGAAAATTACTATATATAGTAGTGATGTGGATCGGATCGCCGTATCGGATCGGATCGACGATCCGGGGGTCGGATCGGATCGAATCGGATCGCTGAATTTGCCGGATCGGATCGCCGGATCGGATCGGCTTCAAAATTTCGGATCGGCGATCCGGATCGGTAGTATAAATTTTGAGTCTTGACCACAAAATTTTGTAATTTGACAAAAATTTGACAATTTCAAAAACTTTTTGAGCGATCAATCAAACGCACAAGTATAACTACTACTCGAATTATCAAAATATTGGCTTTATAATAGCGGTAGCGTACATTTTATGCATACATCAGTGGAGGAAATGTATCTAATCATTGAAGTTGCGTGAAAAAGCATTATAACTTAACAAACTGTTAGTAAATGTAGATTAACTGCATTAGACTACAAAAAACTAGAACTTACTGTATGTTGAAATCCGATTAACTTGAGCAGAAAATTACTATATATATGTTGAATAGAAAGAGGAGTCCCCAATTTGGAAGAATGAAAGAAATGGGGGCGCCGGGAATCGAACCCGGGCCGCCTGCTTCGAAGTCAAGCATGCTAACCACTACACCACAGCCCCCGAGTCTCATAGGCCCTAATTCTCATTTACAACAGGGTCCCCCCTTCGAACATCGTTGCGACCCTGCAACGATACTCGTCGATACTCATGCTCCCGCAACCACAGGGTTTCTCGATCGACCCAGAACGATTCCCAACCAATACCGAGGGTTTTAACCGGCTCACCCTTAACCGAAACCGAGGGTTTTTTCCGGTTCACCCCTAACCGAAACCGAGGGTTTTCCGGCTTACCCCTAACCGAAACCGAGGGTTTTTCGGATTACCCATAACCGAGGGACCAATCAGAAAGAGACTATGTACACATCCATACAGCACGCAGCACGAGTACCGTAAGGGTTGAAGTGCCAACCTCAACCCAGGGCATGGGGCTCCTAACCCACCTCCGAAGACGGTTCGGGGATAAGGCTGTCCTGAGGACCCGGCCCTATCCTCTCCGTCCTATGTCACGGTCGCCACTATGTTGAATAGAAAGAGGAGGCCCCAATTTGAAAGAATGAAAGAAATGGGGGCGCCGGGAATCGAACCCGGGCCGCCTGCTTCGAAGTCAAGCATGCTAACCACTACACCACAGCCCCCGAGTCTCATAGGCCCTAATTCTCATTTACAACATATAGTAGTGATGTGGATCGGATCGCCGTATCGGATCGGATCGACGATCCGGGGGTCGGATCGGATCGGATCGGATCGCTGAATTTGCCGGGTCGGATCGCCGGATCGGATCGGCTTCAAAATTTCGGATCGGCGATCCGGATCGGTAGTATAAATTTTGAGTCTTGACCACAAAATTTTGTAATTTGACAAAAATTTGACAATTTCAAAAACTTTTTGTGCGATCAATCAAACGCACAAGTATAACTACTACTCGAATTATCAAAATATTGGCTTTATAATAGCGGTAGCGTACATTTTATGCATACATCAGTGGAGGAAATGTATCTAATCATTGAAGTTGCGTGAAGACACATACTAAATCTTGCAACATTGATTTGTTAACACAAGAGTTGGGCATCGTTTGTTGCAGGCAGAATCGACGTGGATCAAAATTTTCGACCCGCGACCCAATCAAACTCGCTGTTTGACACTTGTGGGTAACACACGATCCAACTCGCGCCGTCAAAATCGACCCACGACCAACTTGACCCACCATTTTAAGATACCGTACCTGATGATAGATCGTTTTTAGCTGATACCCCTGCACAAGTGTACAGCTGTACATTGTTCACATTGCTACCTACTTTAACCGCATGGTACCCAAATTTATGTACCCAGATTGGATTGAATACGTGAAAAAGTTCTCCGAATTCGCCGGTTTGACAAATGCAGCGACCCGCGCAGTCTAAAGTGGGTACCCAAGGGCCAAGGGTTGACCTACTGCTCAAATTTTCCGGTCCAACCCAACCCAACCCGTTGATATCCACGACCTGAGGTAGTGGCCCAAAATTTTCAAGACAGTTCCATTTCCAATTAATCAAAATTTTGGTCGTGGGATTGTCTAATTAGCTCCCATTGCAAAAATGTTATCTTATCCCCTATATACAAACTCATTAAATTTTTATAGCAATATACTCATTATACATAAAAAGTTATACTAACATACGTTATAACATATATACTAATTACTAAGTTATATTGTTACTTAACAATATTTCTACGAAAAATGAAATTTTTTAGCTTTCGTCGAGGTTACGCAATTTTGAATTGGATCGGATCGGCGGATCGGATCGGATCGGCCGATCCGGGCCTGGGTCGGATCCAATCGGATCGCCAATCAAGCATCCGGATCGGATCGGCATCAAAATTTCGGACCGATCCGATCCACATCACTAATATATAGCAGCAGTTTAAAATTTAAGATTTGATGCCACAAAAAGCAGAGGAGTTATGTTTTCGCACTATATTCTGACCAAAAATTGCTAAGCCCTGCGACAACGCACATAGGGCACATCATTTTGAAACTACTTGCCATATTCAAAATGCTGGTGTCAAGAACGGGAGGGGGAATTATTGCTGAAAGAAAGATAGCATTAACATGAGAATGATACTGGGGGATTCGAACCACCCATCGCTGAATCTGCAGACCAGCACTCTACCGTAGAGCTGGTGAGTTGTCGTAAATTCCTTCAAGTACTCTAGGCCCTAGGGGGATACCTTACTTTTCCCAATGAAATCACGTGTATGGCTTTGTTTCAGCGATCATCAATTCTTGGTCTAACGTTACACAAAAATACTACTATATAGGATTAAAATTATATAAAGTAAAAATAATAAAAATAATATTAAAATATTATAAAGTTAATTTTATCCAGCTGCTTTACTTGCCCAGACAACTGTTTTTTCGTGCAGCTATTTTACAGTATGTCTGGTCTGGTATGGCCCAACTTTGCTGTAATTCGCAGACAGACTTTGAGACCAACTTTTTGGTCTTCGTCTAAGCTAGAGCACTACCATCACAATAGAGTCCGTGTCCCTATAGAAACATTGCCAGGTCCCTGAATAACTTATGCTGCTGCATAAATGTTACCCAAGTCATTTCTGCTTCCTTACAATACATCCAAGTTTCTTTGTAGAAAAGCACAGGAACCTGTGTTAGCTATAGAATCAATGGATTAGATTTCAACTTACTTAAAAAGTGTTTATTAATATGAATTAACCGTAGGTCGGTCAATATATTACCTAATATATAAATATATAACCTAAGAAACCGTAGGTATTTACATGGTAATTGGTAATTTAGTGATACAGCGTAATTCTGATAATGTGTTGCGCGTGATTCAGCGTGATTTCCACCAAAAAGCGTTCATGGCATCTGCGTGACCTTAATGTAATTCAAGTTAATTTTGAGTGGGAATCGAACGACCACCTTCGGTTTAGTAGTCCAACACGTTAACCACTCGGCCACAGGGTGGCTAGATTTCGTCCTGTTGTTTATCGCTGAGTGTTGAGTCACACTTGGTTAAGGCATAGTGTTCACTGTTCACAACTGATTAGGCTGACTTACATCAACGTTTGCTGATCGGATTATAGCGTGTTGTAATACTTTCTTTCAAGCTGTTTTCAACAGTGCATATGCTATCACATGAAAATCATAACTTTTGTGACGAAAGCATGAAATCAATCGTTAGTTTGCTATTAGACATTTTGTGTGAAAGCGTGTTGGTACGAGTAAAACAACTTTTAACTATACTATATATACAGACTATGTCAACTACACAGGTTCGATCTTCAGAACAAGCAGTTATATAATATTCTTTGACATTTTGCGTGCCTTATTTGCATATTCTTAACTCTGTAAAGAGCTACTATCGAGGAGATTTTTTCTACTAAAATTATAATAATGATTTAATAAGCAAAAACCGGTACGGGAAGCCAAGATGATAAGAAGTTTTAATTAAGTTTTTTGCCAGATATTTGTTCTGCTGGAGTTTTTAGAGGGTGGATGAAGTTTCAGTGATTTCATGAACCTAATTACATAGTAATCTTTAAGCAGGCAGGTATAGGGGGAAGGTATGTTCCTTAACTTTTGAGTCATAAAATGAGGGCACACACAACATTTATGAGTGATAAAAGTGGAGTCAGTTAGCCTGAGTGTGCCGTGGCTAATTTGTTAATTCCGAACCAGCTGGCCTAGACATTCCCGAGCCTACCCGACACACCCACAATTACATATTAAACCTCCACAGGACCCCATTGGTTATTGCTTGACAGTTATCAGTTATCAGTTATCAGTTATCAGTTAATAGCTATCCGTTATCTCTTATCGGTTATTAGCTACCAGTTATCAGTTATCAGTTATCGATTATCAGTTATCAGTTATCAGTTATCAGTTATGAGGTGTCAACTAACTCTGACTCCGCTGTAACTCTAAAGTCTGTAGCAAGTAATTTTGCTCACTTTTAACTTAGTTCTGAGCTTGAGCTAAACTCCAGTTAAATCGCTTTAGTTACAGTAGCGGCTAAGGTTAATGTTTTAACTAAAACATTAAATTAACTTTAATTTTTGTGCCCCAACTGCACTTTTTTATTAATGCAACGATGGTTTATGCTACTCTTAAGCTAAACAGATTTGGTGCAGTTCACCGTACATTTATCGAAATAGTTTTGCACATATTAACTTATACTTATCAGTATTTGCAACAATTTTATAGGGTCTTAATTTTATACAATGATCCTCAGGTGCTACTTCTAGCTCTGATTTTACAACAGGAACTTCTCAGAGACCTTAATGTTGATACAAGGATATTTTATGCAGTTTTTACCTTTTTCCTTAATTAACTCACCATAATCTCTAGAATCTGTTCTGTATGATCCGGGCCTGTTCATAAATTCGGATTATTAAGATTAACAATGGACTGAACTTTAATAACTTTCACCCAGGCTGTTTCGAATTATGGCAGCAAATAACTGTTATTATCATAAAAAGCCAAAGTCAAGTTAACACTATTTTATTAAGTTGAGGTATTAAGCCTGTTTCACACGATGGGGAAAAACGTGGGGAACCCCCACGTGGGGCGCCCCATGTGGCACCACATGGGGTGTCACACGGTGTCACATGATGCCCCACGGGGCACCCCATGGGGTGTCACACGGTGCCACATGGTGCCCCTTGGGGCACCCCATGGTGTGTCACACAATGCCACATGGTGCCCATCGGGGCACCCATGGGCATACATGTACACGGGGTCTTAGTCTGGGGGGGGGCTTGTCCCGGAATTTTCGACATTTTAGGGAGGGCTTGTCCCAATTTTTTGTCCCAAAAACGCAAAAATTTCCAATTTTGGGAAGTTTTTTGCAAAATTCCGATATTTTAGCGATTAAATCTAGCGATATTTAGCGACGAAATCTGAGGGGAGGCTTGTCCCGGGATTTCAAATCTGGGGGGGGGGCTTCACCCCCAGACCCTCCCATGTACATCTGTGCCCATAAGGCGTCATGTGGCACCATGTGGCACCCCATGGGGTGCCCCAAGGGGCACACCACGCGTTTTCTCAGGCTGAAACGTAAAACAGGCTTTAGGATATAATCTCTGTATCTTAGCATTAATTCTCTAATTTAATCTATTTAATCTAAAAGAGCAAAGTTTCTTACTAAAGTCTGACCAAAATTTGCTGAACTTTGTAATAAACTATCATGTTTCTGTTTGCCTCAGAATTCTGCATTTTCTGGTCAGACTTTAGCAAACATTGCATTAGCCCGGCTGAGAATCGAACCGCACATCTCTGAATCTGCAGACCAGCGCTGTACCATTTCGGCTACTGAACCCTATGCTGAACAGTCATTAATCGTCTTAAACACCTAACGGGACTGTCACACTTGATAGGCCCAGACGATTTGATCAACCTTTTGCCGTCCTCAATTGTAATACCCTAATTGTCATCTGATGCTTCGGTTCTGGTCTAGTGGCTTAATTTGGCGAATGGGTCCATTTTTTGGCCTTTTTCTCCTGTCAATTTCCCCTGGCATTGGCTTGGCATAATTACAAACAGTCATATTATTCCTTCTCTTTCCCCCATTTCCCATTTCACTCTTCCAACAAATTATTTACTCCTTTTCCTCCTCTCTGCATAACTTCCTACTTTTTCTCACCATCTTCCCAAGTTGGCCAATAATTTGCTGGTGCTTCCAGTAAAAACAAGTTTTTGTGCTCATTTTTACTGCGTTTATGTGTCTGTCAGGAGTTTATTTCTAATTGGTAGGATTAGCCAAGTTTAATTGGAGCAGTATTTTTCAGACAGATAAGCTATTTATGTATCTTAAATGCGTAAGCTATAACTTTAGCCCATAGGCTGTTAGCTTGATACAAGAAGCGAAGAAATGGATATAAAGAGATAGATGCTTTCCTGTCGGCTAGATGAACTTAGAGCAAACTGAAAAACACCTATAGATTCAGATTAAACACTGTGGGTGATTTCACAAAGGTGGCTTTACTAAACCATGGTTTTACGTATGTCTTAATATGATTTGCGCATAATTTCATTGTGAAATGTTGCTGATTCGTTACAAATTTCAAAGATTTTCTAAAAACATGGTTTTAGCGAAATCGTAACGAATCAGGCAAAATTCTCTAATAAATTATGTGCAAATCCTATTAAAACGTACGTACGTAAAACCATGGTTTTGTAAAACGACCTTTGTTTGTAAAACCACCACCAATTTTTTATTTTTCTAACATAGTGTTTTTTAGTTCATACATTTGTGACCACTTTCTAGGTTTTCACCAAATTATTTAACTTTCAATACGTAATTACGTATTCATCATTTACTGTATATGGTCAATGTTTATAAGCACTTCTACTTAATCAAACTACAGAACTAATTTATAGTTTCCACTTGTAAACAGTAAAAATTCACTGGAAGGTACGTGTAGGCTATAGCAATGACATTTGTGTCATTATAGAGTGAAGCACCTTCCGATCCGTGAATCGAACTCTGATCGTTCGGCAGGTAGCGGAGAGCGTTAACCTCTACACCACACATGACAGGTCTAAACGTTATCTAAGATTTTTCTGGACAGATCTAATGTACTGACCATTTTCACCACTGCTTCACCAATACAGACATCTAAATTAGGACCTTAATTTTTTAAAAAATTTCAATACAATGAAACCTGCCCTTTCTACATAGTACATAGGAATGCCTAGATACAAATTGTTTTTACTGCAGCTCGACTATTTGTTGCATTCTATATACATTACAACTAATCACATTTTTGTGTTTGTATGTTTTTAGTTTTTCGTCAGCCATTACTTCATTTCTGACCACTTAGTTTACATCTCAAAACTCTAAATCTGCAGTAAAAAACTCTGCCTACGTTCAGCACATGTTTAGCAGGTGTTTGTATGTGTGTTTTAGGCATGTCCCTGCCGCAGGCGTGTCCCTGGTCCTCTAGCCGCCGCGAGCAGCGCACCCGGGGACGCTTGATCTGGGCTGGCTCGCTGTTGCTGTCCCTGTGCTGCGTCTGGCTGGCGACCTCCCTATTCCTGTCCCCGCCCGCGCTGCCGGGCCCCAGTCCCCGCCACCGTAGGGACACCTCCCAGGCCCCCTCCAACCACACCTCCGCCCTGCCCCCCTGTCCCCCCAAGGCCAACCAGTCCAGCGCCTTCCCGGAGGCCTTCACCCAGGAGCAGCGGATACAGGGGGCCTTGGCTCTGCACTTCCTCGGCTTGGTCTACATGTTCATCGCACTAGCCATCGTGTGCGACGAATTCTTTGTGCCCTCCCTGGGGGTGATTACGGACAAGATGAACATCTCCGACGACGTGGCGGGGGCGACGTTCATGGCGGCGGGGGGGTCAGCTCCGGAGCTATTCACCTCCCTGATCGGACTGTTCATTTCGCAGAGCAACGTGGGTATCGGCACCATCGTGGGCTCGGCGACCTTCAACATCCTTTTCGTGATCGCCATGTGCACTTTCTTCTCCCGCAGTGTGCTCTGTCTCACCTGGTGGCCCCTGTTCCGCGACGTCACCTTCTACATCATCGATCTAGGCCTGTTGGTCTGGTGCTTCTACGACCAACGGGTCTACTGGCACGAGGCCTTCCTGCTGTTCCTCATGTACATCCTCTACGTGCTGTTCATGAAATACAACGTGCAGCTGGAGTACTTTGTCAAACGGCGCATCCTGCAGCAGAACGTCTCGCCCTCCCCCGTGTTTCAGGACGCAAAAGATGAAGCCAGCAACATCAACGTCATTAACACTGCCGCCACGCCCGACCCCAACCAGGCGCACACCCAACAACACACACCACCTAAGGTAGAAGCCACAATTGGCCTTTTGTCCCTGAAAAGGTCTGGTGTTGTCCCTATTATTGTCCTTATCGTTTTGTCCTTAACGGCCGGTTTATACTCGTTCTTGTGCTTATCGCTTAGACCGTAAATCCCGGTTCAAATTTCTGTAAAAGAATCGACCAACTATTTTTTGAAATTTCACGTGCATGTTAAGCACTAAGTCATTGTCCCAGGTGTTGTACTTTAAGCCCGTTAAGGCTGTTTATAATCGTCGTATAAGGACCGGGCCAAGTATAAACTTTAATCAGCTGCAATGAAACAAGAACGTTTTGCGAGTCAAGTTTAACCAATTTTTGATAGAGTTCGTTATGACATGCCTAGGTAAAATGCCGAGGATATTCTTCGAATATAAAACGCGGCACCAAAAGTTTTTAGGCCAATACTCTTAACTCGTTAAGCTGCATCTTGCTCTCAGAATCTTGACATTAATTGAAGATGAAAATCAAGTTGAAAACTTATTAAAAACCTTTCCATAATGAAAACCGCTCATCATGAGTTTCAATACAACCGTGTCAAAAAACACTCAAGTTAAAACTTGCATGTTTTGGATGTTTTGCAAACAAATTACATGTTTTGTGCAAATTGTCAGCTGGTAAATTAACTCAGCCGTTGACCTTGTTTCACGACATGCATAATTGCATGGCCGCCAATCGTGCCACAGTATTGTCAACGGCCTGTGGATGGACCTCTAAAGGCCAGTTTACACGAACAAACTTGCACCAAACTTACGCCAAACCAAACTTGCTCCAAACTAAAGGTTTGGTCCAAATTTCCACCAAACTTTGCATTCACACGACCAAACAATCACCAAACCAAACTGCCCCAAACTCAAGGCAAATTTGCACCAAACAGCCAATCAGAAGCCACCACAGCAACGAGCGCGCATTTAAACTTTTAGTTCAAATTCGAGTTTTGTAAAAGTAAAGCACAATTTTTGTGTTTAAATATAAATAAACGTTATAACTTTGAAAATGATAGTTTATTCGGGTTTATATTGTTGTTTATAACCACAACACACCATTCATACATACTTTTAACACGAGGGTTAGTTTTGTAAGCTCTTGTACCTACAATTCTATTGTCCTTGTACTAAGTTAGACGAAAATATTGGCGATTTTTAAAAATTTTGGCCCAAATTCAGGTAGAGTATAAATTTGATCTGTAGAAATACCTTGATATACCTGGATTCGTAGGGGGCCCCCACAGCTTAGGCTCATGCCTTCATTCGTATAGAGGATATATATCCTTTACTGTAGCTTTTTTCAGTAATGGTCTCAGCAACTCCGAGGACGCGATAGAACCCGGTACCGGTTTAGCAAAACCACTTGTGCGAAATCCACCCAATGTTTTCTGCTTTTTGTCGTATATTTGTTTTCTGCGCTGAACGCTGAAAACTCATTAAGCAGATATCGACTGCATGGTACTTTTATAACTTATTATCAGACTATTATTGTCTATAAAATTCACTCATCAATTGGAACATACCTGTAAACTGAGGAAAAATGTTTTTTTGTAGTAATTTGGATCTTTGACTTGGCACAAAAATTCGTGTTCTTTGTAGAAATTAATCAGCGCAATCGCATTATTAATGCCCCACAGATTGTTCTCAGCAACCATTGTGTTACAAAAAACTCAGCAGTAAAAATCAATATCGTAGGCAGACTACGCTTGTGCATATAAACAATGCTGGGAAAATGTTGCTGTGCAGTTGAATACTTAAATTTGATTCGCTGTTTGGTCAAACTGCCAAACCAAGTTTGGTGGTCCACCAAACTAGAGTCGGCCGTTTGGCCTGAGTTTGGAGTGAGTTTGGAGCATGTTTGGTGTGTATTCACACGACCAAACTCACACCAAACTTACACCAAACTCGAGTTTGGGGCAGGTTTGGTTTGGCGTGAGTTTGGTGCAAGTTTGGTCGTGTAAACTGGCCTCAAGTGTTCTGGTACCGACGCGCTTATAAACGATCAAGCGTTGATGCGACAGGTTTCGTCATTACTGTCCACTGTGTGCAAAATTTTTCAGCACTTGTCTGACATGCGAGCGGGATTAGCAGTACAGTACATATGACATATTCACAACACTATACGCTGAGATCCAAGATTAACACACGCACTGAACACACACGCACACACAAACAATGCATTTTTAGGACCTACCAATATTTACAACGCAGGTAACACAGGGAGAAACAGATACGTGCAAATTGAGCTTCTGTAATATAGTATATACGCGGCGGCTGAGGCCGTCGCTTAAAAATGACCAAATGTAACAGCCAAATTTTTGCATACGCGCATCGGTCATGACCACAGATGTACATGGGGGGTCTGGGGGGGGGCAACCCCCCCCCCCCCAGATTTGAAATTCCGGGACAAGCCCCCCCCTCAGATTTGCCCCGTCGGGACAAGCCCCCCTCTTTAAAACCCAAAAATCGCCTCAGATCGGCGTACAATGCTTCAAAACTGACCAAAAAATGAAAAAATCGCTAAAAATATAGGAATTTTGCAAAAAATTTCGAATTTTTAGGCAAAAATTGGAAATTTTTGCGTTTTTGTGACAAAATATCGGGACAAGCCCCCCCCTAAAATGTCGAAAATTTCGGGACAAGCCCCCCCCAGAGCAAGACCCCGTGTACATGTATGTTATGGTCATGACTCTAAATTTGTGGATGCAAAAATTGTTACATTTGGTCAAGCAATTTTCTTAAAATTGCTTAGGGTCAAAAGAACAAGCACACAGGGACAAGGACAAGTATGAACCGAGTTTTGGGTCCTGCCTAAAATGAAATAATTTAAAATGTGTTTTCCCAATAACTCATGAGTATGACATCAACTGACAAATTTTTGACAAATTTCCCATAGCGAGCATTTTGGTAACACCTCCCTCTTGTACACAAAATTTCGTATAGGTATATATCTATAAATTTTGTATAGGTATCTATATTGAGATTGACATGAGTTATAATGAAACAAAAATCAATCAAAACCGTTCATTCCCTTTTAATTGGCCATTTTTCATTTTCTGTTTCAGGAGGACGGTCGCCTGTCGGTGACGTCTCATAGCAGTCGTCGTCGTTCCTCGCTGCGGAGACCGTCCACCCCGATGATTCACGGCGGGTCCATGTTCAGGAACGGGATAGTTCAGCTCATGGTTCACACGCTCGATCCACTCACCGAAAGTACGACACAGCACCGCACAGGCCACCACCTAAAAATATTAAAAATAGCAAGAGTACATAATGGGAAGACTATGACATTGACTACTACAGGCTCTTAGCATTGGCCAGCTTGCTAGCGCGGTAGATGCGTTCCACAATTACGGTCAAAAAGGAACCTTAATGAGTACCCCTACTCAATCAAATGGGTATCTGGTACTCATTTGGGCCCTTTTTGACCGCTATTGTGCAACGATCTACCCCGCGGCCTAGCTGGCCAATGGAAAGAGCGTCATACTCTTCCCATGATGTGCTCTTGATAATAGTAAGCAGACTCAAACTAAAGTTGTTTAGCCCTCTCCTTGCCGTATTAGTGTTACAACTACCAAACTAAAGCCCTTGTAGTATCTCATTAAAATCGAGCTGACTGATGTTTCACAGAATTAAAAAATTCGGGCAGGAAAGGTTTATATAGGTAACTAAAGTCTGACCAAAAACGCCGGACCCTGAGACAATAAAGAACACGCTATTTCATTACGAAAAGAACGAATTGCAAGCATCAAGAATACAGCGAGTAGTCACAAAAATCACGCCACCTATTTCATCTCAGGGTTCAGTAATTTTTGGTCGGACTTTAGAACAATCATTATTGAAACATGTCAAAATAGTTTCTTCGAACGCAAATTAAGATCCTATTTTCATTCATATCCAGTTTGATGGCATTAGCCACAAAATAGATCATGGTCAAGTAGATCATAGGGCCCGTTCCAAGGGTTAATTTTAATCGGGCTAAACGGTTTAAAAATCAAGCTCAAAAATACCATTCCAAAATCTCCGGGTTAAACGGACTTCACTTTCAGCGCGCTGCTTTTTAATCGGACTAAACGGATTTAATTATGCACGCTAATGTTTAACGTGCATGCTAAATCCGTTTAGTCAGTGGTAGTTTTGGAATGGGGTCAGATGAAAATTAAGCCACAGACTTATTTTAACTCGTTTAGTCCGTTTAGTCTAACTTGTCATTCCAAAACCTCGGACTAAAACAAGTTCAGTCCGTTTAATCCGGTAAAGGATTATGCCCATAGTCAAGGTCCGTTTAATGCACTTTGGAGATGCCCCCTTGCGTTTCAATTATCTGTTTACCGTGAATATTCGTGAAATGCACCCCCTCGCACCTTTGCCAGCATTCTATAATTGGCGAACCCTTCACCCTGCGTTTGAAATGGTGGCACATCTATACGTATACATAAGTATGTACCCATATCCGTAAGCATTACACATGCGCAAACTTTCAGTAAAAGATGCTACCTACGCGGAGTAAAGTAAACGAGTAATATTTGCTAAATGATCTAAATATTCAACTTATAACTTTTTAAACTTTTTATGTATAGTAGAATTTACAAACGAACTCTGGATTCGTTAGCAGATAAGCAGGATTTTACTTTCAATTTGCTCTGCATAGTGGTTTTCTATAGGTACTACACCAAGAGTACATAATGGAAAGAGTATGACACAAATCTGATCATGTCTTGCTTGATTCTCATCCACCATGATTCTGTGTACAGAATATAGAGAGGTTGTATATTCCTGATATCAAAACATCGTCGAAGGCGATCCCCAAAGTGTAATTGGAAGAGTGTCATGCTCTTCCCAGCATCAGCTCTTGGTTACTTTAGTTTGCACTTGTCATTGTCCGTTCAGCCACTGCAAGAAAACAATACAAGTTGTACAAACAAAAAGTAGAGGTTGCAGACAAATGCAATTTTCACACATTACAAATTTCACCAGACGCAATTACGATTACGGACAACTTAAAGTACAAGTGCAAGCTAAAGGTACCTCTTTGAAAATTTGAAAATTCGTGAACCGTGAACCTGTTAGTGTAAAATTCATTTTGTATGCCTTTCTGCGCGATATTTGAAACGTGACTGAAATACTTTAACTTGTGCAACATTTGTCCTTAACAAATACATCTAGGACAGCCATAATCGGTCTAATGGTTCCATCAGTAGGGCGCCAGTCTGCAAATCCGGAGATGGGTGGTTCGAGTCCTCTGCGGACATTCTGTTTGACTATTAAGTCCCACAGATCACTAGTGACATTTAAATGTGCCAGTAGAAGTTGCATGGAGTTGCTAATAAGTTGTGGTGCGAGTGTGGAGAGTTTTAGATCGTCCAGTCAATGTGGACCCCTCGGAAATGCACATCCTGAGACGTCGTCGCCGTACCCTGGCCATTTCAGGGGTTTTTGTGGTCTCCAATGCTGGCAGACTCATGGCCCATCAGCAAAGTAACCCCTGACCCCGTCCGAGACAGTTAGACAGTTTGAGTGTGCCGTGGCTTAGTTAGACTATATATACTGCAACACTGTTGTGCTCCTACTTTCTATATCTACTGATATATGTACTATACTCACTGACGAAGGGCTCTATATAGATATAAAATGTGATTTAATGGATTTGATGGAAATTTGTTTGATTAGCCTATAGCACAGCTCATGATAAATTATATACATAAACAATTGTTTATATAATTTTTAAATAACTAAAATCAAAATTTTAAAAATAACTTGTTACGCTTATCATACGTTGTATTGTTAATTGAATGAATTTAAATTTAATCTATTACGTCAGATTTTGTGCAACGTACGAAGTTTTTATCCACACTTACAGCCGTATGCCATTCAGCCGTTTAATCAGGCCTCAACCAGCATACATAATGATTTTTTATAATTGTTTTACTTGCTTTTTTGTAGTTTTGTCGGCTGAACAGACATACGGCTGTTTGTATGACTCGGCTGCAACTCTTTCTTCGCTATTTTAACCAACAGCGAAACAATTAATCATTTCTTGCAACTACATCTCAAATTATTAGTTGATTATTAATTACCTGATTAGCGGTAAATACATAGTTTGGATTTAGTCTGAATGTGTGATTCTTATAGATACTCTTCAATCTAATGATCAGTAAATGGTTCTCTGAGACAGAACTGATTTATACTTACAGCCGCATGTTCGTTCAGCCTACAAATTTACTTACTGAACAGCTGCGACACAATCTGAATGTATGCAATATTAGGCTCGATTCATGCTTACAGCCATATGTCCGTCCAACCGGCAACCTTACTAAAACATCAGGTAGCTAATAGTGTATTAGATCAGCTTGTGACGTGATTATTTCGTATTTTTGCTTTGATCGGACATACGGCTGCATTAAGCATGAGTCGACCCTTACCGAAGCACAGGTTTAGTTGTACGGCAGTAGGACTTCATTTGCTCACTACATAACCCTTAGTGGGGCGATTAGGTTGTGACTTTGTCGGCTGAACGGACATACAGCTGTAAGTAAGAATCGACCCTAAAGCCCGGTTCATACTCGTCCTCGTCCTTGTCCCTAACGTTTTGTTCTTAAGCGATTCCAAGAAAACTACCTAACCAATAGAGTTCATATTTCCCTTGAGGCAAGTCTGGGTCACATCCAGATCGTATGCAAAAAATTAGCCCAAATGCTTTGGTAAATTTGTCACTGCCGTTGATCGAAATTTGTCCTTGTCCCTGTCCTTACGTCCTTAAGGACAAGTATGAACCGGGCTTAAATGAGTGAGGGCTTGCAGTGCTCTAGCCAGTTAGCATGCTTTCCGACCTAACCAGCATGTTTTTGTCTGGATCTTGTCCGAAACTTAATTTAGCGGATTAGGTTTCAATTTATTGGATTAATGACACAAATTTTCCAGTTTGCCGTGATCTTAGAAGCTGTTCACAAACTCGGATTAACAGTATTAGATTAACTGAATTAGTTATATAAACTCGACATATAATCACAGCATCTTTGCTAAAAATCGGCACGTTAATGCAACTAACACAGAAGAGTGTGTTTAATTTGAAAAAGTTATTTTGATTAATTATAAGTTATTTTTTAAGTTAATTCAGTTTATCTATTCTAGTTAATCCGCATTTGCGAATTGGCCCTGGGATTATTTTGAATTGAGCCAAGTTAACTAATACTGCCTTAATAACGCACTAAATTCAAGCCTAACCCGCTAAAACTAATGTCCCTTTGTCCGAACAATAAACTTTGTCCAGCCAATGACTGTGACATCAGTTTCTGTCCTTTATGTCGTTCCTGTCCTACATGTTTGATTATCATTTACTACAGTCAACTGCTAGCAAGAGTACAAAGTAGTGTTATAGAAGAAGAGTGAGACACCATAAGAAAGCTCAGTTTTGCAGGCACCTTTGGTGTCACGCAGTTTTACTGGATATTTATGTAGCTCCCATTTTGCCAGTACGCTAAGTTGCTTATCCATTTGATAATATTTTCAGTCACAAAATACCCACTGGGAAGGGACCTAGCTAGTCAACCCTTATTCGGCGTATCTGCCCCTTCTTGGGAGTATCTCTATTTTTTCGCCTGCTGGGACACTATTATGTGCTCTTCCATCGACTCTGTTTGAACTTAGGAGATTATACGTACGTCAGTCTGCAGTGTGGGATTACTACTACCAAAAGTACGTAATAGAATGTAGGTACTCATACTATTATGTACTCATGCTACTACTACTACTGTATACTATCTTACTTCTCATTATGTTGACTTACAATACGTTTATCAATGAAATACCTATTTGCAATTGTGTGCAAATCACAGCGGACGGAATGAGGATTATCAGTTTATGTATTGAAAGAAAGAGGATGGCCAAATTTCGAATGAACAAGCTAAGTTTTCGGCAAAAGTATTCAGTAAGTATCAAGCATATATTTAAGTAACATTGGCCAGAGGCCATCGTAAACCTGTTGGGCCAGCTAAAGATTTATTCCTAATTTGCGTATTGTCCATGAAATGCCTCTCCTTTTACATCCATGGAAACTGCAAGATCTCAACCCAAAACTTTCTGCAGTCAGGACTTGAAAGTTGAAAGGTAGGTACAAAGTAAAGATTAATTCGTGAACTTCATGTTTGCTTATGCATAACTGCGAACTTATCTTTCAGTTCTATTGCAAATAAGTTGTGCCAGTTTAGAAGCACGCAGTATTATCGTCGACTTCTAATATATCATGATTATTATTTGCCGTGAAGCATCAGAACCGAGTGGTCGAGCGGTTAGTTCAGTCGCCTGGTGACCGTGAGCTGACATCGTCGATTCCTAGCAGTTTTGTCAGACTTCTCCGTTTGTTTTTTGTCACTGTTTTTTCCTGTTGCGCCACAGCGCAACAGGTACTTTATACTTGGTTTGTATAGGATTTGCAGAATCTGTAAATTAACACACTTACCTGACAGCATGCCTACCTTTTGTGTTGTGTGCGTGTGTTTGCTCCTACTTTTGCTGTAGTAATGTGTCGGTCATCAGACTGCTATTAACGCCATGCTATATGCACTGCACTACCTATATAATCTATTATATGCATATAATAACAGCGCATTCAATCCATCTCAAACTGATGAAATTGAAGCTTCAAAAAAACGGAGAAGGAATCGAACCGTCAATTTTCAGATTAATAATCAGAAACTCTACCATCTGAGCCACCGCTTCGTGACCGTCACTATAAATAACTGATATATTGAATTTATTGGGACCGTGCAGGGGAATCGTGGTTTTAGAAATGATCACTTAGCACACATTGTGACACGAGACTTCCTTTTCACAAGAATTTTATACGCTTTAAAAAATGATAGTTTGCCAATGATTATCTCGGGAAATCAGGTTGACACATCAAAATAAATGTTATCTCACGCTACATAGTATTTATCAGTCATCAATAGTGTTAGACTTTTAAGTAAAGACAGTACAAGCCGGAATAGCTTAGTTGATAGAGCGTTAGACTACAGATCTAAAGGTACCTGGTTCGATCCCGGGTTTCGGCTCTTTTTGAAAATTCAGGCTTTTTAACTTTTTATTGGCAGTTTTTTGCACATTTTTTTGCCCAATAGTTGCTTTTTTAACTAGTACTAAAAACAATTGTTGCTTTTTATGAGTTTTACTTTTTGTCATCTATGTAACGCTGATCTGTACTCACTCATATAGCTTATGAACGCAGTGTTGTTTCGAAAATTAAACTGTCTGCGTTTTATTTTCTTTGGAATATACATAGATACAGCAACTGAGTTACGAAACTCTTTAATCAACAGACGCGGTTTTCTACTTTTACATTAGAGCGTGTTTATCAATTTTTGTATGAGTGAATTTGGAACGGCTAAGCAGTAAATCTGTGCAAATGAATAACAGGATTTCATATAATTTTGTCCACAAAATTGCCGCGTTTGATATTTTCTCTGGAATTGTGACACTCAGACCTCACCATGAACGACTGTCCCAAGACATAATATGAAAAGTGTCATGCTCTTCTTAATATTTACGTACTTTTTGTTTGCGATTAGTTTTTAATGCGCAACAGGCCTAATGTTGTCAAACGTTAACCCTTCTAACTTCTCACTCACTGAACTACCTTTGCAGTAAACTTTTACTTGTTTCCAATACCCTTCTCAAGAACAATGAAAGTACCAACTTACTGATTATAACATGCATTTTAGTTGACAGACGCAAAGCTACGGTAAAAGACGTGTAAAACACACTCCGCACATCTGCACTTTAACGCTAGCACTGCGTTAACATACCAAAATCAAAATTAAAGACCTGTTGGGCTGTGGCCCAACAGGAAAAAAGAAATGGAGGTACCAGGAATCAAACCTATGCCGCTTGCGCCAACGACAAGAATGCTAACCACTACACCACAGCCCCTAGGTCCTATTACTCATTTACAAACATATGTGGATGTGCATCGTTATCAGTGCCTGTACACCACTCCCAGGCCTGGTTTAGGTTTAGGTTTGGGTTTAGGTTAATTGGTTGGTTGTTGGTTTCAGCACAAGTGGACGAGAAAACAGCTCATTTGCATGCGGTGGCCTCATTTAAGGTGGTAATCGACAAGTCCAAATCGCACAATAGTGTTCCATTGCAAAATGGTGCTCCTAAAGGCCCCCTATCCCCCTCCACATTTCGGTGCCACACTGAGGTCCAAGGTACTTTGCTACTTATCAATGCGCGGCTTGCAGCTAGTTAAACCAAACTCAACAGCACTGAAAAAATTTTCTGAATTTCCTTGTTGCGATTTTTTGTATATTGTCTAAATAGCATTAAAAAATAAAAATTCAAGGTTAAAAAATGGTTTTTTTATTAATACAGGCTCCCTTAGAGAACATGGGTGGATAAACGTCACGTTTGAAAGTAAGAAGGCTTTTTTGAACTTTTTTCTCGGTGATTTTTTTCTTTTTACTTGCCACTTTTCTTCTATTTCCTGGTAAATTGGGCGTTGCAGACTCAGAGCACAATGGGACAGCAACTGCTGCAGTGGCTTGTCGACTTAGTTCCCTCACCTGACCTGACCTCAGGGCACTGCATGCTTCAGTGTGGTTCATATCTTTGTCCGGAAGAGGTTGTCCGTAAGCCACTGCTGAACAACTAAAGCCATATTTTTCAACTCAATTTTTGTCGTCTGGTTTACATTTAAAAAAACTCTAAAAAAGCCTTTCTATTTTGAAAAACAATGAATTAGAAATTGTGCTTAATACGGACAAAGGGACACCCGTACGGACAAGTATGAACCAGGCTTTTAGGTAAATTTTTACTTACAGGCGTATGTCTGTTCAACTGGCGCACAGGCACAGGGGTGTGACGCGGGTCGAAATTTTTGACCCGCGACCGCGTCCTCTCCTGCATACTGCTCGAGGTCGCCTCCATCGCTCAACCTGATTCGTCTTCGCATTAAAGCTAGGTCCTCTTTCCCCTCCCAAATCTAACCTGTAGGGTCGATTCATACTTACAGCCGTATGCCCATTCGCCGCCAAAATTACGAAATATTCTCGCCGCAATCTGATCCGAACACTAGTGATGGCGTGACTGTTTCCTAATTTTGCCGGCTGGTGGACACTACGGCTGTAAATATGAATCGAGCCTTACCCCTCCCCCAAATCCTGAAGTTCTTTTTACAAAATCGCGTAACCCCTCCACACCCCGGATTTTCTCTGCACATGTGTAATGGTGTGAGTTTGTGCCGACTGAACGGACATACTGCTCGATGAATAAAACCTAACCGAAATAGCTGTAATAGGTATTGATTTAGGCCTAGAAACTAAATTTTCAGATACCGGTGGCCCGATATAGGCCAAACGACGAACATTTGTCCTATAACTCAGTGTTATAGTCGTCGTTGAAAATGTTTCAATTTTCAACGACGAACATTTTCAACAACGAACATTTTGTTTCAAAAAATCGTAGCTTTAAAATATTTACAAGTTCTTCCATCGCGCTTTATCCATTCCTTAGTTAAACTAAACCGAGTTCAACTTAAACCAAACCATATCGCTCAAGTGCAGGATTAAGGGCTTAAAACCCTCTGAGTGTCTTACTAAAAACTGAACTGCCATAATTTAAAGTTCTTAGCAATACATACCTATGTTAGTTAATAGTTGGTTATAATTAGGCCATTTACAAACAAGAGTAGACCGTAACATTTTCCTTCGAATATGTAAACTGATTTTTAACTACAAGTCCGTTTTACCCGACAAAATCATGAAAGGCCATGCTATACCGTAAATTTCTCACATGACCTTTTTATGATTTTGTAGACATGCGGCTACACTGGCTAATTTTTAAAATGGATTGCTAGCGGATAAGATTAAATTTTGTTCGCCAGTAACTCACGGAACCAGACGCAATTTGTTTTCACTCAACTTTACAAGTCTTACAATTGTAACAATTAAGGTGGTAGTTACGTTTTCGCAGCTTTTTTCAATGTTCTATTTTGTAGCAATTACTGAATCAATTTACAAGCGGTCTTTTGCATATTATTGATCAACTTATTTTGTACAAAATTGCAAATTTTTAAGAGTCGATGTTACTCATAGTGTGCACGCCAACTATTTTAGTGAAGCTCATCAGCTCAATTTTATGCAGTTTTCCCCGTATTTTGTTATTTCTTCACTGTGGTAAAAAAATTCCGCATACAGTCAAGAAAGTTATACCAAAGGCACGCTGATGTGTTGCGAAAGTGCTGGTATGCTTAACTAAACGTAATAGTTTAACAGATTTTTACAGTGAGCAAAAGTTTGCCTCAAAAATTTCTAAAAAGTCTAAAAAAAAGAAGTATGTCATATTTTAGCTGAAAATATTCTTAAAATAAAATGGGTTAGACATTTTTTGAATGGCTTTCCTGAGTGGTGTAAGAGCCACAAAAATTTGCATACAATTTTATAAGTCCTCAAAAAATACACAAAAAAGTGTATTTTTATAGTTTATAGTTTTTGAGCTATAAACTAGCGACAAAAGATTGAATCAATGCCAAAAATAGCTGAAATATTGCTAATTAAATTCGCAATGTCCGTGCCAAATTTGATTATGTTCGGTCAAGTAACTTTTGAATTATTACAAAAGCTTCGAAAACGTAACTACCACCTTGAGTGCAGAATCTGATCATTCGTAATAAATTTATGACGAATTTGTGACGAATCACCTGATTCTGCACTTACATTTGTTACAATTGTAATACTTGTAAAGTTGGGCCACATATAGGTGCTAGACAAATTTAATGTAATCCGTTAAATCCATTTTAGGAATTGATGTTTGACCCTTAGTATGGCTGGTGGCTGTTTCGCATGTGTGATCTAATACCCCCTTGTCACTCTTTGTAGCTAACTGTTTTAACATCACTTCGCTGGTCTCTTCGTCGCAGTCACTTTTTGGGTAGATCGTAAGGTGACAGCAAGAGTACGTAATGGGAAGAGTATGACACAGCTTAAACTGCAGACATGCTGCGACAATGATTTTGACAACGAACCAAAGCTACTGGCATCGTACAGAATTGTACCTAGGTATTAAAATCAACAACCAATTTTTGTATCGAAAAAGAGAATGTAGCAAATCAGTAGCAAAGTTTCTTATTTCGGCTTTATTTGGGGAAAAACGGCAGGCTCGCAGGAACCAAGTTGTGTCATACTCTTTCTATTATGTACTCTTGCTAACACATCACGATGTACCAAGTTTTTACTTACGATTGTCCAATATCTTGAAACACTATCTGGCCCTTATATGTTTACTCATTTGTCTCATATATGTTCACTAAAAACAGAATTGTGCATGCAAATTTTGGCATGTTTATTATAGTTGACTAGAAAATATTCTACCTATATGTATCGAGGTGTAAGTGTTAATTTTACATCTTAACTAAATGTGTATAAAGAAAAATATCTTACTTTGCTTTGTACAGGTCTGAAAAACGTGTGTGTCGAACAATGTTGGAGTAATGTTCGAACCCAAACTTTGAGCAATTTTACGATTCATGAAATTGCGTTAAAGTGCCTGAATTGCAATATATAAGCAGTTTGGTCTAAAATCTGTTTGCAGGAAAATTAACAAAGTTGAGCTACCGGTTTATGTGATTTGCGTCACGAAGGGTACATAATGAGTTTCCTATCGGAGGACTGATCCGATTCAAGATCGATTCATACTTACAGTCGCATGTCCGTTCAGCTAGCAAAATTATTAACACACTCCCCGAACCATAATAAATCAAAAGTACATAAGATTGACCAAGCTTGAAACGTGATTGTGAAAATTACGTACTTCATCTCTTACTGTAGAGTGTTGCAATTTTTTTGAAGCATTTGACAATTCCTGAAGCTGACCGGACATGCGCCTGAATCGACAAAAAATGCATCGCTAAACCGG
Organism: Trissonchulus sp. WLG1_4; assembly: GCA_030248245.1. Lineage (NCBI taxonomy): Eukaryota > Metazoa > Nematoda > Enoplea > Enoplida > Ironidae > Trissonchulus > Trissonchulus sp. WLG1_4. Next base: position 5,667 of record JASANF010016508.1, on the reverse strand, counting down.
CTGTACTCTTGGTGTGTCAATATGAACTGGTTGAATTCATTGTTTTCATCAAAAAAGCCATCTAGCATCCTGAAACCGTAAATTCCTTTATACCAAAAAATAGTGTTTTTTACAATCTGGTTAATGTGTTTTGTTTTAGTTCCAGGCACCCCAGATGACGAACAAGTGCTACAGGGTCAAGCCCACAAACCACATACCAATGCAAAATCTATCGAGGTATTTTTTTAAATATATGAAGAGTCCATGAAGGAGATTTATACATCTTCATCACGTAACATAAATGTACTCTTGATAGTACGTATGAAACTTGATGTTTCGATTTTGTGGTTAATGCAATTTACGTTGCTGAATTCGTTGGAACAGACTGCAATTTTTGTGATTGAATTTTTGCAAGCAATCTTCTTTGATATTTTAGCATGAAAATTTGGAATTCATTATAAATACTGTTTGGCTGCTCAATTTATTCAATTATTTTGAATCTGATTTATAAAAAAAAGATTCATTAGCTTTCGAAATACAAACAACACAATAGTTTGCTGAATTGCATGTTTAAGGTCAAATAGCAGCTCAGAAGTTTTTTGTTTGGGCATTTTGTTAAGGTTGCACGTTTTCACATTACATTACAAAACAGAGAGAATGAAGAGGGAGAGGCAAAAAGATATAAGCGTTCTACACAGTTTGCAAGTTTTGGTGTTACCCAAACGAAAAGTCCAAAGTGCTAAATTACTGTTTGTAGTTATGTCAGTGGTAGTAAAGTAACAATATGAAAATAAGGTTTGATAATGCTGATGCAAATTATGTTTTGTTTTTAAAGATGATGCCATTAATATTGGCAAATCTGAGGTTATCTCAATCTGTTAATTCATTTTAGGAATCGGGTCTGGATCATTGCTTTTGTGTTGAAAAACAATGTTTATCAGTTTTTTATGTTTAATGTTTTAGTAGATTAGATATAGTTATGGACGTGTGTGACAGACTGGTGGGGTGGTATATTTGAAGCTACAAAATGCAGTTATTTTATTGAAAAAGATCATAAAGTGTATACTTTATACTTTTCTCGCAAAAATGTTTAGAAAGTTTTCGACTACTTTATTGTGAAACTCTTCCTTTGTATCACAAAGTCACGTTAGGCTTTAGCCTGAAGCATTGAACGAAAATCGCGAAAAAGTTACGACAGAATTTCGCGGCTCGTATTAAATACAGATAAAATATTTTTTAATATATTCTATTTTACTCAAAAAGAAAAAGCTTTAGGTCTAGTCCAAAGTTAAAGCCTTTATGTTTTCTCAATGTGAAAAGTTTTGCAAAAATCTGGTGATCGGAATTTAGTGTTAGACTGGCTTTATACATACCACCCGAGCCGAACCTCACGTTTTATGCATGATTGCGTGGCATTATTGGCAAATCACTTGCGTAGACCACTCAAAAATTTTATTATAACATATAATAAATAATAAGTAACAGCTACAAAAATATTCCTACTTGTGTCTGATGTCCAAAATGTGTTCTAAAATATGATAACTTTACAATAGTGACATGGCATTACTAGGAGAATTATAAGGGGCTATTCTGTCAAGTAGGCAATGTCAAAATTGGTAATAACAAAGCAGTTCATTTTTATTTGGACTGACTTGTTTACTTAAAACTTTTTTACGTATTAATCAGTATCGGTAAGCTAAATTTAGTAAAGGTAAAGCTGGTAAAGCTTTAAAACTAAGCTTAAATTTCATTATAATAACGCTAAACTACATACCTATTTTTTGTAGAAAACTGTAAAACATTTTATAACTTTCTATTTTTTGACTACATAATTTTACTTTTGCTGTAATATATACACATTTATTCGGCAACAACTTATAAATGTTTATCTTTGAAAAACACAACAAAAATTCAATCAGTGAACATCTGAGAAAAGCAAAATTCTTCTAAACTTTTTGTTCCTTCTAGAGAAGGAACTATTGTTTTGAAACCAACTCTGCGCAGTGCAAAAGTAGCAGCTACATGCTGTTATGCGCATATGATTAACACGTAAAGTCAGTATGGGAGCTGGCTGTTCTTTTTTTTTGAAAACGGCGCTGTTCCCAATTTTAAACGAACAAATTGTAAAGAACACTAATCAGAGATCTCAAATTGTAATTTAGATTGATTTTTGTTCATTAAAATTTTTTTGGCCAATGTACAAAACACATATGCAATTCACGTGACTGTCTGAACTATTATTTGTTTTCCAGTTTCAAACTTCAAATTGTGGCATAACCTCTAGTTCTTCAGTTAGCTAAAGCAAAGTTAACGTAGGTTTATTATTATTAAAAAATAAGTATATATAAATTTGAATACTTATTGAGCGCATATTAGTCATGTCATTTTTCTTTTCGGAAGTAGTGACAATTAAACATCATTGTAATGTAAGCAGCGTGGCCGAGCGGTCGAAGGCGCTAGGATAGTAGAAGAGGATTGTCTTACTGCCTGGGTTCGAACCCCACAGTTGTATTTTTTCCAAAAAAGTAATAATGTCTGCAAAATCTATTTTTGTCAATAAAGTGAACTTAGGTTCTGAAATCAAAAGTGGTTTCGGCAACTAACATAATAGACCATGTTTCTGGCCAAATTTTTTAAATTTTTACAGCTCAGTAACTCAGTATGTATTTTATGTAAGCGCTGATACCAACACTGCACACTGAAATGCGAAGCTAAATTTCGCGAATTGTTAAGGGTGACAAATAAGGATTTTGCACTCAACAAAGGAACCTTGCCCCTTTTGGGGCCTGCTTGTTTGCATTGTGAGCACAAAGATGAGCAAAGTGTAAATTTACGCACGCAGAGCAATTTTTCTCACCTTCCAGCTAGGCTTGGCACGTGTGAGTGTGCGTGTGTGTTTTCAAAAACACTGAAATTTCATTTTGAATTCAGGCTTTGGTTTAGGCTAAAGGCAAATTCACACGAGGGCGGATGTTGCTCCACGGCGTACGCCATGGCGCATGAGCAGACACATGATCTGTCCCATTCTATAATTAGACTCATCACTCACGCACACTGCCTGCTGCATTGTGTTAAATCATGCAGTAAACAGTGTGAATATTTTCATTATAATTATAGAATGCACGCGCTCACACGCAATGGCGTACACCATACAATGCACCCGCGCATGCTCCCTCGTGTGAATTGACCTTTAGGCTTAATTAGCCTTTGAGTGTGAATTAGTTGCCTGTGCTCAGGTGTATGCTTAAGCTCGGTTTATACTTGTCTTTGGGAACATATCGATAGGGATAATGACAATTTTTTGCCATCTTATTGTGCAACTTTGACAGAATTGTTTCGTCTAACTTTTGCATACGAACTAGACTTGACCCCAACTTCATTCTTGCCCAAAATTGGCTCATGTTGTCATGTAGATTTCATGAGACTGCACAAGGATAAGTTAATAGGGACACGGATAAGGACAAGTATGAACCGGGCTCTAGGCTAATTCTTAAATTCTGGAATTTTAATGTAGGTTTGTGAGGTAGCTCTCGTGTAAAGCAAATAATCGACCCATCAAGTCATCAAACTTCAGATAAAGTTTTAAGCATGTGGACTGGCGGTTTTTGAAACCCTACCAGTTCACTCTCTAGACACCAACCTAGCTGGCCAACTGTCAAGGGGGTAGAGATAACTGTAATACATGAAAGCAAACCGCAGAAACAAACTTTCAAGGGGTGGGAAAAGTAATATGTCAAAAGTCATAAGGACAAACTTCCAAAGGGAGGATTTGACAGCTTTCGAAACAAACCAACTTTCGAGAAGGGGGGGTGAAGTGATATGTCAAAAGACAAATCATAGGGACAAACTTTCAGGGGGGGAAGAGGCAAACATTGAGGGGGGAAGTGATATGCCATCTTGCAATCATGGTTTGCCTTCGATGTGTTGGTGTGGGGTGCTTTGTAGCGCCTGCGCTCTGCATGCCGCGCCACGGCCCGTCTGACCACTGACGCCACGCAGCACCGCCACAGCGTGCCCCTGGCCTCCGCCAGTCCCCCCCTGCACGAGCCCGAACTCACCCCCTCCGCACGACAGGGGATGTATCGCATGTCCGTCACCAGGCACTCCTCCGTACAGCCCACCATCCTCGAGGAATCCGCCAACGACACTGACATCCAAGAGGTTAGGCCACTCAGCCCTCCCCCACAGATTGCCCCACAGGTTGCCCCACAGGTTGCCCCACAAGTTGCCCCACTTGTTCTCTGGGACGCCCTTAGGGATATATCCTCTACAAGTTGCCCCACAGGTTGCCCACCGGCAGCCCCGCCCCATAGATTGGCCCAAAGGTTGTCCGACAAGTTGCCCCACAAGTAGCCCCACAAGTTGTGCCACTTGTCCTGTAGGGACACTGACACCCAAGAGCTTAGGCTATGCACCAGCACCCTTCCACGTGTTGCCCACAGGTTGCCAAACTGGTCCTTTTGGGGATATCTCAGACGGAGGGGCGGGGTACTCTGCAGTTTTCTAAATTGACTAATTATGGGTATATGCTGTTCTGGGCCCGATATTGTTTGTCGTTGAAAATGTTTGTCGAGCCGGGTTAGGTTAGGAGGGGGGACTTGATAGCGATTCCCCATCCCCACACACAACCATGTCTTAGATAGTTTGGACATATTTTTTAATGAAGGCGGAGGCTTCGCGTTTAACTGAAAGCTCTCCCCTTATTGTTTGAAAAGTAACTACGTTTATTTACATGTATTGTAGTCATTTATTGCATGCCTGCACTACGCTTTATCATACTTTACAATGCAAGTCTATGTAAGTAGTTTAAAACCAACCTCCGTACCAAATATACAAATATAGATTAGTATACTAGTCAGAGATGCACGGGGTGAATCGGCGAGGGGGGGTGCTCGAACCCTGGCAGAAGGAAGGTGGTCCCTAGTTTTGGCCATTTTTCGGTGACAGCCGAAAATTTTTCAGTATTTTTCGATTTTCAACTCATTTTTGGGGTACTTTTTTCGCTGCAGGCGAAAATTTTTTGCAATTTTTCAACTTTTTACGCATTTTTGGGGCACTTTCTTGGCCATCAGAGGGGGGGTGGGGGGTTGAGGGGGGCGGGTTGCTGGATGTCTGAGGGGGGGGGGGGGTGCCGACCCCCTAGCGGGGGGGGGGTGGAATGCCCCTCTCCCCCTATGTGCATCTATGATACTAGTCCTCTCTATATTATAGGCCTTATAGACTCATGTACTTGATTTCGTTAATAACTTCACTCAATTTCAGTTTACCTTTATGATATTTTGCACCCAAATAGGCAGAACAGACACGTTTCAGGGTAGAGTTAAATTGATTTTTGGATAGAATTCCTTGCGACATGCTTTACCATGCTCGGGATATTCTTCAAATATAGAACGCGGCACCAAAATATTTTAAAGCCAACATCTATAGCTAAACATGACAAGCTCTTGGGTCAATTTCAGAAAGGTCGTTTCTAAAACTGCAGGTTTGAAATTTTAACAGAGCTAAAATTAGTGGTTTCATCAAACCACGTTTGTGAAATCCACCCTTAAGGCCCATAACTTTACCGGATTAAGCCAATGTTATTGCTTAAATTCAGAGGTTTCAGGATGACAAATCTGGTAAATAAACGGACTAAACTAAGAAAATAAGTCATAGCTTTAATTTCCAAGTATGACTCCATTCCAAAAC
>JASANF010016507.1:0-10952 GCA_030248245.1 Trissonchulus sp. WLG1_4 | reverse complement strand
TAAAAAACTGTGTAACATTGCTTAGCTACCTAAACTGTTTTTACTAGGGACTTAGGTCCTCAAATTTCTGCAAAGTTTCAGCGCAATCGGGCAACGCTACGCAAAGTTGCTGGCTCAAAAAAATTATACTGAGCATTGCTCACGTTATTTTTTGGCATTCGATATTTTTTTGCTGCTTCAACCGATTTGGCTCAAATTTGACGTGAAGATTAGCCTATCATTGTGCGCAGTTTTTTATATTGTTTAAATTTAAACAATTTTTTATTTTTTTAAAATGTTCTAGACCATGATACCAGTACCACTGCTTTTAGTGCTGAGAGACCGACCTCGAAAATACACAAATTGCAATTTTAACAAGTTCGCACTAAATAATCAAAAACAAAAATAATCTTTAACTAGAAGAGTGCGAGGGCTACATTTTGATATATGAATCATGATCTTAAAAAACATGCTATTAGTTATCGATTGCCGAAAATTCACTCACGCACAGTGCTCTGGCAGTCACGTGACATTATCACGTGGTTTAAAATTTTTACACAAGGGTTATTTCATACGATTTTATTAAGTAATATTTTAGTTTTATCAGCATTTTGCTGACTTTTGAGGCAACTCCCGATTCCCGGAACGCCCCCTTAAGGGGGGGGGGGCTACCAAGGTCAAAAATCAAAGTTCTTAAATTTTGCTTATTTTCACATATGTTACTCCCCCAAGGCACCTCTACCTCAGATAAGAACAATTAAGCTTGAAGGTGCACTTTTGGTTCTGTGCGTTTGTCAGTGTATTTACATAGGCAAAAGTAAGCCTAAAAGTAGCCCTTAGTTGAACAGTTCTAACACAAACCACATCAAGTCATTCAGGCTGAAACTTGGCATAGTAGTAGCCCACATGTATGCGCAAAATCGTATGATCCGGATTTTTGATATGTATTTTAAAATCTAAAATCGAGGGCAAAATGTGAAAAAATGGCCGTTGTTTACACCCGCCAAATTTGAGTGATTTTACATTTGACGTCACTGCTCAGGCCATGGGCAAAAATTTAAAAAAATGGATCATAGAGGTTGAGATATGACGTTAGGTTATCGAATCATGTAAAAATCAGCTTCGTCAGTGTTAACAAAAATTTCGAGTAAAGGGGCGCTTTGCAACCACAAAAAAACTTTTTTTTGCGCCTATGATTTACACGTAAAATTGAATTTTTGGGAGCTCCTAGTGAAAAATTGGCAATAGCATTGGTTACAGTTTGCTATGTCTGCGATGCGCCTTCCCTGGGGCTACATTGTGTGCAAATTGGAAGCGAATCGGAGAACCTAAAATTTTCACTTTTTCAGGTAGCCCCCCCTTAATGTGCCAGCAGAAGTACTATTGAATTTCGAATATGTTCTACATAACTATAGACATATTTGAAAGTGCCGGCTGACGTTTCATTTATTTAAAATAGGCAAGTTATTCAGATTTGTAAAAAAATTGGAAGAAGCCAGCGAAAGTTCCTTTGAATATGCTATATGTCACTCTACAGATATTTTAAATTGCCAGCTGATGTTCCTTCGTTCTCCAATCAAGTGTATATAACGCTAGAGATATTTGAAAGTGACGGGCGACGGCTAATTGTTCCATTGAATCTCAGATAAGGCCTATATAGCTCCAGACATATTTGAAGGTGCCGACTGGAGTTCCATTGAATTTCAAATAAGTTCTATACAACTCTAGAGTTATTTAAAAATGCCGTCTGAAGTTTCCTTGAATTTTGTATAAGTCATATCGAAGTCTACAGATATTCTAAAGTGCCGGCAGAAATACTATTGAATACTCTCGAATAAGTTCTGTCAAGAGTACATACATAATAGTGTCTCACTCTATGTAGAAGAAAAGTAAGACATTCTCCTTTCTGCCTGTGTTCTAAACGCAGGCAGGTGCGCTCGTCGTTTTCAAGCCACAGACATTCTGTGCAACATTTGGCTGGCCAATAAGCGCCTAGATTTTCTTCGTAACACACTTTAGTATATAATAACTGATGCGTTGATTAGCATTAAAATAGGGATAAACGTTTAATAACTTACTTTTAATACATTCTTTAGGTGCGAAAACATCACAAAAAGTTTGCTAACACGTTTGTGGACGTTTTGACAAACTTTTAGCAAAAATATTCAAGACACTTTTAAGAAATTGAGAAAAGTTTGTATCTCAAATGTTGCTTATTTAATTACGTTGAATGTTTGTCAAAATGTCCACAAAGGTATTTGCAATTTTTTGATGTTTTCACACCTATATTATGTACAAAAAATGAGTTATCAACCTTTTACAGCTATCTTAATGCTTATCAATGCATCAGTGATTATATGCTAAAGTGTATGCAGAAAATCTACGCGCAGATTAACCAGCCACATGTTGCACAGAATGTCAACATGTGCCTTAACAAGATCTTTTGCTGAGTGAGTAGTGGTTACATTGTGAGGTTTGACTGTCAATATTCCACATGAAATATTTAACGCGGCCATTATTTTCAACCAACGAATTTTCAAGTCCCTTCTGCTGCTAACACTTATTGCTGAGTAGCTCAAACTATGTCCTAAGGCAAAGCAAAAAATGTTCAATTGTAACCCCATCTGAAGGACAACAGCTTGTTTATTACATAAAAGTAAAAAACTTGAGCAAAAAATGACACTCACATATTTTAAAAAAATGATCTAACCGAGATTTGAACCTTAGTCCGTGATTACCAGTCTAGAACGCTAACCACTGCGCGACTGAGACCACTGAATACCAAGTTATGTACCACTAACTACAGCTTTCGAAATTTATATTTTCCGAGCTTTCGGTTGTCCGACATGTCACATGTCACAAACAGATGTACGAAGAAATCCACTAGAAGACAGTGCTATGCTATCATGTACTAATATCAGAACCGTTATTTCATGCTGTTAAAATTTGAATCATAGTGCTTTAAGATTTGCTTAACACGTACCCTTACATGACAGCTGTACAACTGCGTGATCCAAATCTGCATGCATTTTCGAACATTCGTCAGCCCGGATGGCTCAGTTGGTAGTGCTTCGTGCTATTATTGGTAGTGTTTATTTACTGAGCATGGTCAGTATTAATAGATCAATGATCAAATAGCATTAATAGATCAATGATCAGAATGTTGGTGGTTCGATTTCACCGGAGCTAGATATTTTGCATTCTATGATAGTTTCAGATTATGAAAGCTCGTCAGACAAAATAATGTGTGGCAGAACTGAGAGGTACAGTACAGCTCAAAATTAACGTCATATGACTCCGGAGTCAGCATCACTGACTTCATTTTGCAGTCACTGACTGCAGTCAACCTATTGACGTCACAGGTCCAATTTACTTCCGGTAGTTTTGAAATTCATTAACTGACTCCGGAGTCAGAGTCAGTGACTGCGGAATCAGCATCACGTTAGTCATCGCTATATTATGGCTTAGAAAATTTGCTTTCACATGTGTGTGTGCGTGTAGCATATTTTGTGATAGTGATGACTAAGGTGATGCTGATTCCGCAGTCACTGACTCTGACTCCGGAGTCAGCTAATAAAAGTCAAAACTACCGGAAGTAACATTGAACCTGTGACGTCAATAGGTTGACTGCAGTCAGTGACTGCAAAATGAAGTCAGTGACGCTGACTCCGGAGTCATATGATGCTAAAGTTTATATGCGGCCCCTAAGGGGGCCGCGTAAAAACGACAAGCGCATCTGCCTGCGCTAGAACACAGGCAGAAAGAGAGTGTCTCACTCTTCTTCTATATAAAGTGAGACATAATGATGTACTCTCGGTTCTATAAAACTCTAAAAATATTTGAAAGTGCGACTGAAGTTCCATTTAATCTCGAATAAATTCTATATAACTCTAGACATATTTGAAAGTGCCTGCTGAAGTTTCACTGAATTTCAAATAGGTAATTATACAGATTTTTAGAGGTATTGGAAGAAGCCAGCGAAATTTCCATTGAATCTGAAATAAGTTGTAAATAACTCTGAACAATTTCGAAAGTACTGGTTGAAGTTCCTTTGAATCTCAAATATGTTGTATGTAACTCGAGAGATAATTTAAATCGCCAAAGGATGTTCCATCGGATCTCAAATCAGGTGTATATAACGATAGAGATATTTGAAACTGCCGACTACAGTTCCATTGAATCACAAATCAGGTGTATATAACGATATAGATATTTGAAAGTGCCGGCTAAAGTTGCACTGAATCACAAATATGGCCATAGCTTCACACATCTTTGAAGTTACTGGCGGAAGTTCCTTTGAATCTCAAATATGTTGTATGTACATAGCTCCAGACATGTTTGAAGCTGCCGACTAAAAATCCATTGAATCTCCAAAACATTTTATAAAACTCTGGACATAATTGAAAGTGCCAGCTGAAGTCCCATTTAATCTTAGATTAGTTTTAGATAACTTTAGAGATATTTTAAAATGCCGGCTAAAGTTGACATATTTGAAGGTACCAACTGAAGTTCCATTGAAACTCAAATAAGTTTTATAAAACTCTAGAGATATTTGAACGTGCTAGCAGAAGTTCCATCAAATTTCAGATAAGGAACCGTGTCAAAAATGATGCTAACTTCAAAACGTGTACACGTTTTGAAAACATGATTTGCAAACGTGTAAATGCAAAAGCAAATCGTGTCATTTGATTGACACTGCTATTTAATGCTGAGCCAAATCAATCAAATTAATTGTCGGCTATCCTTGAAGAAATTTAATGTATGTACGCATAGACGCTTGCTACTTAGCTGGTTACTTTATTGCATTATTCCGAGACATATATGCGTGTATATATATATACCCGGTTAGCTCTTGGTCAATAACTTTTGATAGCGGTCATTAACTGACCATTAAGCGACAGCCGCAGTTAATCCCCAAACGTGTTTTCCTATTTTCAAATCGTGTATTTTCTAGCAAAAACACGATTTGAAACGTGTCATTTCAAACGTGTTATACGTTTGGATTTTTGACACGGTTCCTAAGTTTCATAGAACTTTAGAGATATAATTAAAAGTGCCAGTGGTACCTAATTTCATTGAATCTCAAATATATTTTATATAACTCTAGAGATTTGAAGAAGTAGGGTGGAATCCAAAATAATTTCAATAAAGCTCTAGAGATATCTGAAAGTGCCGGCTGAAGTTCCATTGAATCTTAAATAAGTTATACTACCCTAAAGATATTTGAATGTGCCAACTGAAGTACAATTGAATCTTAAACAAGTTATATATAAAACAAGAAAAGTTTAAATTTGCCAGCAGATCTTCCATATCTTGAAATACGTTCTATATATATCTCTAGAGATATTTGAAAGTGCCGGCTGAAGTTTCATTGAAATACAATTAAGGCCTATATAGCTCCAGTATTTCAAGGTGCCGACTGAAATGCCATTGAATCTCAAAAATTTTATGAAACTCTAGGTATACTAAACAAGTAGGCCCCAAAAGGGGCAATGTTCCTTCCCCAGTGTCTATCTTTCAAGTTTAATTGAATTGTATCTACCTATTCCCCTACTGTTCGCTACACTGCATAACTTAGGTACTTATCCTACTACATAGCTTATTCTAAAGTGCACTGCGTATCCAAAACTACCACCTAGCTTATTCTTAACTATTCTAACTGCATTTACATTTACAAAAAAGTGCTGCAGGATGTTAAGCATCCCGCTGCAGCGAGCCATTCGGCCAAAATTACGCTTTGATCTGAGCTGAGCATATCAGCTCCAAGAAGCGATAAACAGTGTTATCCAGGGTTTTTTATATACTGCTGGTGAAACATTACGGTGCCGAGGCTGAAAAAGTTACACTACAACACTCTACATCGATTATTGATTTTCATGGATATACGCAAACAAAAATCAGCAGGCAACTCCCAAGCTGAAAACACACACAAAACATACAGGCTATGCAGCCTGCTCAGCAGCGTTTAACGCTGCGAACAGTTAGTTTCAAAACAATAGTTCCTTCTCTAGAAGGAACAAAAAAGTGCCGGCTGGAGTTTCATTGAATCTTAAAAAAATTGTATATAACCATAGATATAATTGAAATTGCCAGCGGAAGTTCCATTTAATTTTAGATAAGTTCTAGATAACTTTAGATGTATTTGAAAGTGCCAGTTGAAGTTTCAGTGAATCCAAAACAAGTTGCTCCTAAAAGGAGAAAGGTTCCTACCCGGAGATGATCACGACCTAATAGGTAATACACTAAAGAATATTTAAGTATTTTTTAATTTTCAACTGTCTGCAATATTGAGCAATTTCATTTGTAAATGTGTTTAGTAAATAAACTAAACTTTGTAGCTTTTACAAAAGCCAGAATGGTAGTCTACAGGTTTATAAAGATCTCAATTCTTTTGCGACAATTCCCGCATTTGTCTCGAGTCGATGCTTCAGCATCTGCGCAAAAGTGTAGCAGATGAAAAAAGCTGAAAGTAACAAAAAAACCTGAAACTTGTTCCTGAGGAGCTGAGTAGCTACCATAAGCTGCAAGTGAACGTGGTTTACAGCTGGTCAGATACAGCAGCTGTAGGTGCCATCGTAGTCGCTTTGAGCTGAGCATTACAGCTCAAGAAGCGATGGTTGACTTTGCTACAGCAGCACTTATATATTGCTACTGAAACATTCCGGTGCCGAGTTTGTGAAAAGCGTGGTGAAAACTGCACATACATACATACCTGTAACATACATACCATGGATGCACATACTTCCTACCATACACAGTACACACACACCCACCCACACACACACACACACACAGTATAGAGATCATGCAAATGACATTACATGCTGCAAATTTATGACAAAGGGGGGCATGGAAGAACGAAATTAGATTTTGCTTGGGATTTTAAAATTTTGCAAATTAGGTAGTCGAACGTTTTCATTTAATGGTTACCTAAAGTGCGACACTGGACAATCAAATAATAGTATTTACTTATTACTTAATTTTTAATACAAACAAGCACTTTTGTTGACGAGACATATATTTGCGTCACAAAGACTGTTAGTATTATTTTACCGTCCCGGTAAAATGTGGCGTGTGGCTTGAAAATCACTCAATTGACAGAGCCGTTTCACAACAGGCGGATAGTGAAACCACGAAGCCTACACGGCTCGACTACGGCCGGCAACTAACTAATTAGGCTACGCTAAGCTATCCTTAGAACACAGTATTTGAGAAGATGAGTTTACTGACACGGATACATTGAAATATCAAAAACAGAACAGTGGGCAATAATTTAGAATAAAAACATGATGGGAAGAAAAGAACTCACGAATTTAAATTGCGCCAACCGCCTCAAAAACAGTCCCTAAGATTTACGCACGGCACATACCCATCCTGTAAAATTTGGCGTTCAGAGAGAGAGAGAGAGAGAGAGAGAGAGAGAGGGTAAAACAGACCGCACTTCGTCGGTCAAGCCAAGGGTCTCACACTACAGAAAGCGCAAGCTATTACGAAGTCAATTTGGAAAACTATCGGAGTCCTTCCCATTAATTTCCATTAACGAATAGAAAGTCCCTACTGTGTTTATGTAAATTTCCAACAATTTGGCAATGTGCAACTTTAGAATTTAAAGAGCTGATCTTATAATTTCTGTAAACATAATTAAACAACTTTAGGTCCTGGCTTGGCTTGCTGCCACGTGGCACTTTCTCGTCAGTAATGGCAATGCAAAGCCAGTGCCTCACGTGATCTCGACACGAAAGAGAAGAGCTAAAATGATGAAATAAACATTGCCAAACTGTGTTTTTGATGCGCGCGAGTTGGCTGTGTAAATTTTGGATCTAAAGTGACTATTTTTTATCGTGGAAATGTCAACCTCGCACAGCACCGATCCGGCCATTCACAACAGCAGATCATTTGACAAGGCACCGAAACTGAATGGCATTGCTCTGCACCACTGGTAACAGGTCAAACTTTTTGATCCAACTGTAGTAACTCCATGTCCATAGATCTGACACTACTGGCGACGTGAAGGGCACGTGGTAAGAAAAGGTAAAAACGGAATTGATTATCACTTCGAAATTAAAATTGTCTGTTTTTAAACTTGATAGGGTGTTTACGGTGTTTTGTTTGCCTGGCAACTTTAGCAATTTAATTTGCAAAAGTAACGACTATTATGAAAACTATTACTCTGTGACACCGTTTCGCTTATCGAATTTATACACGCATAGCCAGCCACACACACCCACACACAGGACCTTTTTATCATATGGTTAATTTAACCGTGGTTAAGTTAACCGTGGTTAACTTAACTACGGGTCGTCTTTATGATAATATGGTTAAGTTAATCGCGCGTGGTTAAGGCCGTGTTTAAATTAACCACGCGTGATTAGCGACATTTAACCACGGCGTGGTTAACTTAACCACGGCGTGGTTAACTCAACCATGGTTAAATATTGCGTCTTTATCATAACACTAGTGCAAAATAACCACGGCGTGTTTAATTTAACCACGGTTAAAATAAAATTGTCTTTATCATACTGAGTTAACCACGGCGTGGCTAATTGAACCACGGTTAAAATATCGCGTCTTTATCATGCAGAGTTAACCACGGCGTGGTTAGTTTAACCACGGATAAAACATTGCGTCTTTTTATCATAACCCCTGGTTAGTGGGCGATATAAGGAAGTTGTACACAGCCCATTACCAAATTACACATTTAATTGGGTAAAAATGTTTGTGGGCGGGCTGTCCGGCCAAATTTCGGGGAACTCGTCCCCCCTGATTGACCAAAAATTACGTAAATGTGGCAAATTTTTGCACAATTTTTGTAAAAGTACGAATTTTACGCAATTATACCCAAATACCCAAATTTTCTTGTTTCGTTCCACCATTCCCCCCCCTCATACAGTGCGTAGAAAAGTTCTCTGGTCGTTGGCGTACAATGACTCTCATCTTTTGCGAAAAGAGACCAATTTTTGCGAAAATTGACCAAAAAATTGGCCAGAAACTGACAAACCAAAAAATTATATTTTGACTGTACTAGGTTGAAAATGGGTCAAGCCCACTTTTTAACATAAATTTTTGTTCCTCACTTTCTGGCCAACTATGGTCACTTTTGGTAAAAAAGCGACGAACAGGGAACGCTTTTTGCATAGTACTGTGCATGTACCTATCCGTAGTTATATACAATCGTATGTATGAATTAGTGTTACACAACTTATGCTTATAATGCATTTGTACAATGGTAAAACGACAGTTAAGGGGGAGTGGGAGACCTGTATATCTAAAAATTTTAGGTTCTCCGACTCGCTTCAAATTTGCACACAATGTAGCCCCTATCAAAAAATTGGCAAAAGCATTGGTTCTAGTTTATTACATCTGCAATGCGCCTTCCTTGAAGCTACATTGTGTGCAAATTTGAAGCGAATCGGAGAACCCAAAATTTTCACTTATACAAGTAGACCCCCCCTTAAGCCAGAGATTTGTTTATAATCAATTTATTTTATTAATACGTTAGAAATCAAACAATAAAATAGGCTTTACTAAATAGACCAATTATTCAGCTTTCATTTGAGTAGTATAGGGGCAGCATCTCACGCCTGATTGGGTGGGGAGGAGTTGGGTGGGGAGGATTGCCTATCTTTAACGTGTAAAATCCTCCAAATAATCCCCCGCAATCCCCTGACCTGCTTGCAGGCGAATTGGGTGGAGACGAGTCACCGGTTTTAAAGAATTTTTAATAAATTTTAATTTTTTAATTTAAATTTCTTAATTTAAATTTTTTAATATAAATTTTTTCATTTTAATAAAATTTTAATTCATGTATTTTTCAATTTTTTTTAATATTAAATTAAACAAACATATTATTAATATCAAAATAATTTTTATTTTTGTTTTTATGTGAATTACGTAATGCGGTTGCAATATACACGTGCATGCCCGCAGGCGTTTAAACTAATGCCAACTATTGGCTGAAAACTAGTTAGGTAGGTTACTGTAGTAGACTACGTATTTTCAGTAAATTAGCTAGAACTCAGCAAATAGTCAATCGATTTTCGTGATCAATAGGTCATTGTGTAGCTTATCATAAAGGCTACAAGGCCGTATAAAAAAAACTTAGTCCTATCCCCTAATTTTTTAGCATATGTACCTAGTTTAGTAAACCAAGTGTAAGTTTTTTGGGTAAAAACATATCGCACATTTTACGGGCATGGACAATTACTTAGCCGTTATGGCACCGATCAACCTAATCAATACGTCATTGTGTTGCCTATCAAGAGTAGTAGAAGGTGATATTAAAAACTAAGATCAGTTCCTATTCTATCAGTAGTAATGACTGTTTTAGTAAAGCCCCCCTTATTTTTTCAAACACGCTCATGTACTGTGTGGCTAAAATGATATTGTACATTTTACGGGCATGAACGGTAACTGAGCGGTTACAAGACCGATTGACTCGAGCAATAGATCATCGTATAGCATAACATAAGTACTATAAGCTAATATAACAACCCAAGCTGAACACCTACGCTAAGGGCAGATTTAGTAAAATATAAGGTGGTTTTTTGTAGTAACAACATCGTGTGAAATGATTAATGGCTAATAGTAGGTAAATTTACAGAAGCCTAGGATGACTCGGCGTTGTAGCTGATTAATTGCTAATAGCAGGTAAATTGACACATTCCTAAGATGACTCATAGCGTCTGCGGGGCGTGACGGCGTAGGTAATGTACTATATATATGCGGTAATCATAGACTTGTTACATTGTTTTGTGACTTTGTCCGATCGTGAGTGGGTTTTTGTAAGTATTTTTTGAAAAGTTTTAGTTGCTGGTTGGAATTTAGTAAGACCATTGATCGTTTTGAGTTAACTTTCACAGTAATATGTGTGAATTATAGGCTTATTTTAGCAAAATTTATGGTTATTTAGTCTCACAATGCTTAATTTTGGTAGATTTTATAGCCGTTGTGTTAATTATAGGCTCACTTTAGAA
>JASANF010016506.1:0-34017 GCA_030248245.1 Trissonchulus sp. WLG1_4 | reverse complement strand
AACGTAAGCGGCAACTTAATGCTGCAACTGTACCGAAAAAAGTAAATATTTTAATTAAGTTTATATATATTATGTATACATGCCAAGTACATAATATCGAGAAATAAGATGTCCATATGCCGGTGCAAAAACAAAAATAGTTGACTTACTTTTCACACGTAACCTCTTGCTTTTTTGTTTAGGTTTAGCGGCAGAGAACACTCCGTCTTTACCGGTGTGACGTGGCTTGAACGTTTCAACGGTATTTTGGTTTTTGTTTATTTTATTTTCAATAGCAATTTATAGTTCAATTTATAGCTATTCTCATTTGAACTTTGAACGGACCGTCTAGCTAGAAACGTGGCAGTGTAACGTTTTCAGTGGAAGTTCTTTGCTATAGTCTGACCAAAAACTCTATGTTTCAAACCTGTAATATTTGCTTCATAGCAACAGGTTCGATAATTGATGCATACCAGACATGTAACGGGGTCATTGTTAAATTTTGCCGAATTTTGGGGACCCTCGCTCCTGGCCTCTAGATTTTGGGGGGGGGGGGGTGGGGTCCCCCATCCTCCCCCTCGAACGTGTTTGATACATATATACATTTTTCAGTGAATCTGTTGGTAATCATTTTTTCAACTTTCAGATCGTCCGGTTGACATTTCTGCTTGCCACAGTTTCACCGAGCACACAGCTGTGCGATTCGCCTCACTGTCTCAGTCAACCATTGACGCATATGTGGCCACTGGGGAACCTTTGTAAGCTGATCTTTGTTAACTGGTTTGGCGTAATCACCTTAAGCCTGGTTCATGTTTGTCCTTGCGACTACCTGGAGAGAAGACAAAAGTTTTTTGTCAGTTGCTGGAGAAAAATTGCCCGACTTGCTTTTTTTAATGTTTGCAATTGGTCTTGCCTTGCCCAAACTGTGTCCATAAAAAAATTTGCCACATTTGGTTAAGCAGTTGTTTGTAAGTGGAGAGATAAACGACTAGGACATAAATAAGGGCGGCTTTTAGACGTTCGTACACGATTTGATTGCTTATTCTCCGTCTTAGTGGTGAAACTCTGTATATAGTATTGCTTTTTTTATTCCAGAGACAAAGCTGGTGCGTATGGAATTCAAGGCTACGGTTCAATGCTGGTTGAATCGATCACCGGCGACTATTTTAATGTCATGGGCTTCCCAATTCATCGATTCACGCAACATTTGATGCGCTTCTTTCAACAAAAGAGCCAAAGTTGAAGAAGAGTTTCTCGGTGTCGTTCTAACAACAATCATTTCTGGCACAACGCTGACTCCCAAAATAATGATACGACGCTAATCGATGTGGATTCGACTGCCCATTTGCCAATAATTGTCTGCCCGTCTGTCCTGCCATAATTTGGATTTAGTGCCACTCACCCCCCCGACCATCCGCCACCACGCAGCGTCTTACGGTCACCGCCCGTCTCGAACATGATTGGCTCGAGTATTCTGGAAGTTTTGCGCCAGGGCGTCTGGGCTTCGCTGAGCGGTGGCTGGTACTTCGACCCCCTGACAGCCCCCACTGTTCAGCAACCTCTGCACATGTACCTCTGGCTGGCCCTGTTGCTGTGTCCTCTGCTGCTGCACCTGTGTCTGGGATTCTCCAGTCCCTGGGTGGTGGCCCTGTATGGCCTTTTGACCCTGCTGCTATTCGCAGCTCTGAAGGCCACAGTCTACTATATGCATCATATATTTGACACTTGTGAGTGCATTGAGAGGGATGCGGACCTGTTGCCTATGGGGGGCGCCCTGGGGGGGATGCTGGACACACCCTCAGCTACCACGGGCAATGGCACGGGGGGTACTGGGCCCACCACGTCGGGGATACAGCTGGCTTCCGAGAGTCTCCCGGAGATGCCCGAGCTGACGACGGCGGTCGTGGGAATTCCCACGCTCGACTTCCATTCCCACGCCCATCGACCCACGCTAGACACTGCGGCGTCATCGCAGGAAACCGTCTTTGCCGCCTCCCACTGTCATGTCCCCCTGACTGTGGGACGTCTGGACGAGTCCCAGCAGCAACGGCGCAGCTGTCCCGGCATTCTGGGAGACCTACGCGGTAACACGTCCCACTATATGTGGGACGAGACCGCTGGGACGCACCAATAGTATCCCAGAGCAGCTGGGTGACAGTGCTAGGACCAGTCTGGGCCAATCAGCCACTAGACTGACGCCCTCCTCGCCGGGTCGCATTCCGAAATCCGCCCGGGCCACTTCGCTGCGTGTGGACGTTCACCAGGAGTCGGAACCGTCGCCCCTGCCCCCTGCCAAGTCGCCCCCCACTGACCCAGATATCCTGCTGCAATGATGCAGTCGCAACTCCTCCTCCAATTCTGACTGAGAAACCACGGCTATGCTGGCCAAAAACTTTAAGTCAAATGGCTCGCGACGTCGCAGCGGTGGTGGGCCAAGAAATGGCAGACTGTTGAATTCGACCACGGATTTAAATAGCATTGAAATGCAACCGGTTGCCGCCACGGCCAAGGCTGATGGTCATTTTTATCGATATGGGTCTTCCGCTGAACGGGTGGGGCAATCATGGGACAATGAGTTTGACGGGAATTTGCATCGTGCCCCATCGGAGCGAACTCGACGACACAGTGGGGGGCGATTGATTGACACTGACTCCACTGGGCCAGGGACTCGTAAAGGGGACAGCGTCCCTCCAGGAGACCTGCAGGATAGCAATAGCAGTGATATTGACTTGTTGACCACCGCTCGACGCAGCAGCAACAACCGAGCGGTCCGAATAGCGCCGGATAAAACCAACACCGACGATAGTGACTCATCCATTGTGTTGGATCAGAAAGGGAGTGGGTTTTGTGTGCGACGGACCAAGAGCTATGCCGAGGCGGGGGCTGGAGGGGTCGATTTCGGCACGATCCCAACCCATACCCCTAGAGGCAAGTCTGAGTGTGCGGGGGGACGATTGCTCAACCCTGCTTTCACAGAGCACCCTGCAGGAGTGTCGGAAACGGGCCCGGAAATCCTATCCTGGAAAGTCTAATTCCAGTGTGGACATTTTTCTGAACTCTGCTTGTGCCGCTGAAAATGTCCCCAGATCACGAGCTAAGCCTGGACACGGCCGGGAACAAAGATCGATCAGCCATATTTTCGGTAGGCGGCAGCACAGCCCCCTCTAGCGATGATCCCATGCTGCGAAGCCAGTCCAACATTGCTGCTAGCTCCAGTGATATCCGGGGAGCCCGGGGTCAGAGGTCACTGCACAATAGCCCGGTGCTCAAATTGAGCGACTTGCAGACCAAGCCTGATCAGCCCTTGTCTGCTGCTTCCAAAATCAGCTACCATCCCAGCCTAGTTTCTGGGACGAGCTAAATTCGATGACCCGGATGCAGGCCTGAGGCTGGGACCGGGTGGGACTGAGTATTTTCCCGGACGAAGTTTCGGTGCACATCGAGCCGCGACCCGAAAGACTGGATAGCTCGGATGATCTGAGCACCGCGCGCTGGGGTTGACCTAGGAGAAGACGACAGAGACAGTTTGCGCCAAAGACCCTGTCTCCGCAGTCGTAGTAACTCTGAGGCCAATAACCCTGATTCTTTCACTGGCAGCAGTTGCCATACGCCGGACCTACGCTGGCTGTTTGCTCCTGGCGGCGGCGGTACCAGGGTCAGCGATGACGCCAGCAGTCAGCCATCGACCACTGTCAGCAAACGCACTCCGTCCGATGTCAATCTGAATGGCATTGAAGTGGACTGGAATGGCAGCAGCCAGCCAGGCCCGTCATGTCGATCCAGTGACCAATTTACTAGCGCTACGCCGCCCAGATGGCGATCCCGGAGCGAACAGACTACTCGCCCAGTCGGCGTCATGGCCAAGTTGCCCAGATGGAGCCGGGGTGCAGTGGGATTATTGCTGGTCCGGATCTGGACCAGCCAGGCTTGGGTCCGGGCACCAGCCGACGCAGCTCGGAGATGATGTCTGAGGCGCTGCGGGCCCGAAATCCGGTGAAGACCTGGAGGAAATCTTTGAGGAGATCCTAGATCGACACCCGGACGCTGTGGAAACGCTAGAGAGCATACGAGAAGTGATTCTGCATCGTCACGAACGGGAGCGGCGGGTGGGGAGGGGGGCGGGGGGGGCTCGTGGCAGCGACGTAGACGATCGCGACTCGGACGCGACCAGTTGCGAACTATCGCAGCGGCGCCACAAGGGGGCCGGCGTCGGCGTCGATCTGGGGGACGATCTAGTCTGTCCTCCACCCCTGCCCGGAGGCTCTGGCGTGTAGCAGGGCGGCGCGACTGCGCACTCCGCTGTGACTCGGCGCAGCACAGGAGGACCAGCGCCGCACCGACTTGCGCCAGCAGACGCAGTTCAGACGCTGGCTGGCATTATTTGTCGCCCCGGCGCCCATCTGGCCACGTCACACGAGGACACGTCCTACGGGGCGGTGCACTGTTTCCAGGACGAACAAACGGGCCACTGGTGGGCCTATGCCTTCGAGGAAGGCGGTGTGGCCGGCATGCTACAGGATCTGGGCAGCTCTAAGGCTATCCTAGATATGCTGCCCTTTGCCTCGGCGGCCTGTGACGCAACAGCTGATCCGTCCGGACGTGCCATGTGTCGCTCTAGCTTCCTGCTAGACTCCAATGTAGCCCAGACAAGCAGCAGAGGCGGGGGCGGTGATGATAGCAGCTCTAGCTCCACCGAATCCTTCATTGGCGATATTCCATCCTCTGTGCTGCATCCCGGAATTGTGCCCGGTTCCGGTGCCTCCGGGACGGGAGGCTCCGGCGGCAGTCTGATGCTGGACTACCATCATTCCGGTGGCTCGAGCCTAATGTCAGCCAGTCGCTCTGTAGCGCATCACCACCTTCCCTCTAATTCCTCTACCAACAGCAATGTCACGTTTGCTACCAATGCCATGCGCATGGGCACTTCGGTGGGCGGCGGGCGGCCCAGATTAAGCGGTTTAGTTAATCCGGTCTCGCAGCATCGTACTCCGCTGCAGCTAATGGTCTCGCGAACACTGCATGCGGCGCAGAATGTGACCAATCCGGTGCTTCTGACCGGAGGAGGGGGTGGCGCCGGGCCGGGCGGGCTAGCGGAGAGGGGTGGCGCCACGCTGACTGGCTACAATGTGCAGCTGGCTGAACGTGACACCCCCGGGGATTTGTCCACGGTCACCGGGTCATCCGGTCATGCCGTCCTGTCCGGATCCTTCCATACTAGCTCAGCTGGATCTGGGTCAAGCCTCAACCGGATACGCTTTCTGACCGGATTTGTGAATGCGGCTGCAGCAGCGGGCTCTGCCGGCGGGGGGTCGGGCGGAAATGAGGAGGGATGTCTGCGACGAGCCAAACGACACTACTACAAGGTGCCCCTCTGCGGCCCGCTCAAACGAACCACCATCCGGCTGAAATTTGACCGACTACGCCTGCTCGCCCTGTTCGACCGTAACGCCCATTGGCTAACAGCTGTATTCGATGTCTGGCTAGCCACTGTGGTCAGTGTTCTGGCCGGCCTGTTCTTTGCCAAAGGCTTCTACCACGACCTCTGGACTTTCTGCTTTTGTCTGGTGGTGGCGGCAGCCCATTTTTCCTTGCTGCGCAGCGTGCAACCAGACGCAGCGTCGCCCATACACGGCTACAACTGGCTGGTGGCCTACAGCCGACCAGTCTACTTCTGCCTGGCGGCTAGCCTGGTGCTGGGCCTGGATTCGGTGCTGGCTGAGCCTAGCCTAGATCTGGGACAGCTGCGAACCACCCTCTACGGTCTCCACCTCCATTTTGGCCTATTCCTGCAATATACGCATTATTTCTTGCTGCTGGTCATTCTATTTTTCCCATTCATTTTCACCGTGGGCCTATTGCCCCAGATTAATACCTTTCTGCTTCACTTTTTGGAACAGCTGGACACGTGTTTGTTTGGCGGCACTGCTAGCGTGTCGTTGGCCTCAGCTGCGTTCGGCCTGTTGCGCAGTATACTGTGCAGCGCCCTGTTGAGTGTTCTGTGTGCGCTCGCCTTAGACACCGACAAGTCAGCACAGCATATAGCCTATTCTGTCTACTGCAGCATTATGATTATCCTAGCTTTCTTGCTAAGTCGTTCCACCAGCCATCTGGATTTGCTGTGGCCATTCTGGCGCCAATTTATGATGCCCAAATCCCTGTGTTTGCAGTCGCAGGGCCGACAACCGTCAGCGTCCAAGCGCTACAGGATACACTGCCGGAGCGTCTGAATGACACCATGCTGACGCGCATCAAAGCGGACCTCCTGGCCAGCTTGGCCATTGGCCTTTTGTCCTTTGCCCTACACTGCAGTACCCTGTTTAGCATTGCGCCAGTGCAGCAGAAGCTGATGCTAGGCCTGGCCGGGGTGGCGGCTTCCGTGGGCGCTCTAGTGCACTATTTCTGGCCACAACTGCGCAAACACACCCCCTGGCTATTGGTGGCTAAGCCTATTCTGCGAACCCGCGAACACCATCATTTTGAGTACAGCCACTCGCAGGCGCACATCATGTGGTTCGAACGACTGTATGTGTGGCTGTGCTGCGCTGAGCGCAACATTTTCTATCCTCTGCTCATCCTTAGCGCAATTACCTACTGCGCCCCGGCGCTACTGAACCGGTTCGGCCTGATTCTGACCTCAGTGCTAATCAGCGTCTGCAGTCTGAAACTGCTGCGTACGGCCTATTGCAATGCTAGCCAGCTATACCTGCCCCTGTGTGCGGCGCTGTTGTTATTCCAGCTAGAAAAAATCGCACGTCTCACTGACACTGCTGGTGGACTTTTATGTGCTGGCCGTGCTGTATCCGAAATTCGTGGAATTATTGCTGAAACTGCAGTTTGTGTTCGTCTACATTGAACCGTGGCAAATCACCTGGGGCTCTGCCTTCCATGCTTTCGCCCACCCATTCAGTGTGCCACACTCGGCCCTCTTGCTAGCTCAGTCGCTTCTGTCAACTTTGGTCTCGGCGCCGCTAAACCCCTTCCTGGGCTCGGCCCTGTTTCTCACCAGCTACATGCGACCCATCAAATTCTGGGAAAAGGACTACAATACCCGACGCGTGGACAATTCCCATCTGCGACTGGTCAACCAAATTGACCGCGGACCCACGACCGATGATAACAATCTCAACTCCATTGTCTATGAGCACCTGACTCGATCCCTGCAGACTTTTCTGTGCGGGGACTTGCTGATGGGCCGCTGGGCCACGGTTATAGCTCCGGGCGACTGTTTTATCCTAGCCTCCTACTATGTCAACTGTCTGGTGCATTTGGTGGAAATTGGCAACGGCTTTGTGACCTTTCAGCTGCGGGGGACTGGAATTCCGGGCACCTATTGTCAGCAGCGGGAAGTGGAGGCCATCTCTGAGGACATAATGGACAGCGCCAGCTGCTGCTGTTGCGAACCGGGCCGCTTGCCCGGATTTCTGTCCTTCAACACTGCCTGGAATATCCGCTGTCTGGCTTGGGAAGTGACCGCCTCCAAGTATATCCTGGACGGCTATTCCATCACTGACAACTCGGCCGCGTCCATGCTGCAGGTCTATGAGCTGCGCAAGCTGTTGGTCACATTCTATGTCAAGTGCATCATCTATTACGCCATCCGATCGCCCAAGCTGGAAGAATGGCTGCGCCTGGAGTCTGTGCTTGACGCAATTGCGCCCGTACGGAAGGACGCCAAGTACGTGGATGTGGATCCGGTGTTCAGCATGCAGATCGACGATGATTATGATACGCGACTGTCGGGCATTTCCCGGTCCAGCTTCGTCAACTGCTATCTAGAGCTGGATCGGTTTCTGTGTAGACAGTCGTTCTCGACCGGTGCCCTGCGAACCCTCGAGTGCCCTAGTAGCCCTCTGCTATGCCCTAAGCCTAGTAGGTCGACGCACGCTGGGTGTGGCATCGCATAACCGCCACTGCTCGGTGGATTCCTTCCTCTACGGTCTACATGCACTTTTCAAGGGAGATTTCCGTATCACCAGCGCTCGCGATGAGTGGGTGTTTGCGGACATGGAATTTCTGCGATTCGTCATTGCGCCTGCCGTCCGGATGGCTCTAAAGCTGCACCAGGATCATTTTACGAGCCCAGACGAGTGCGAAAATCCCGGCTCGCTCTATGAAACTATTTCGGCCAATGAGAGCTCCTGGTTCATTTCGCACGAAGGCGATCCGGCCTGGCGCCACGCGGTGCTATCAAATGTTCCCTCCCTGCTGGCGCTGCGTCACGTGTTTGACGACGGCTCTGACGAGTACAAGATCATTATGCTGAATCGACGCTATCTCAACTTTCGCGTCATCAAGCTCAACCGTGAGTGCGTGCGGGGTCTTTGGGCTGGGCAACAGCAGGAGCTGATTTTCCTGCGAAATCGTAACCCGGAACGCGGCTCCATCCAAAACGCACGACAGGTTCTGCGCAATATGATCAATTCCAGTGCCGATCAGCCCATAGGATATCCTATCTTCGTCTCCCCCCTGATGACCTCCTTCTGCGAAACTCATCCCCAGCTGAAGTCCATCATTGGCCCGGCCATCACGTTCCGAACCCTGAAGAATTGGGCCTGGCGTGCCCTGTTCCGCCTCAGGCAGCACTGTGGCATGTCCTGTTCCAGCAATCTATCCCTGCCCCCTCCACCGCCCCCCCTCTTCTCCCCACCCCCCGTCGCCCCCCCTTCCGGGTTCGAGGAGACTCGTCTGGGCGTCAGTCCGCGAACTTCCATAGCGGGGGCCAGTGCCGTCTCACGAGGTCCCCCTGGTGGTCCCCACGGCGGACGCAACAGTTCCACCATTCCTAGCTCATTTGCATATCCCCGGACCCCCGCGGCCATCCGGTCCCACCCCAGTGGAGCTGTGTCCTGGCGCGTTCATCGCAGCTTCACCCATCCCACCCGCAGTCGCCAGAATTTCTCCTCCGCCCCCCAGCCCGGTCCCCCCCAACCAATGGTCTCCTTCGGTCCCCGCAGCAGTGTGGTCAGTGCCAGTGGCCGCTCTGGGGGGGCTCCGCATGTCAGTCTGCTGGGGGGGACCCTGGACATTAATTCCGCCGACAACCTAGACTCAGAGGGGGCCAACTATACGCCCAATCGGGTGCGACTGATTGATCTGAGCGGGATCTTTGAGTCGCTCAACCAGATAGGGGGCCATGGCAAAACCCTGGTCCTCTGGCCGACAGACTACAGTCGGACGAGGGGGGGTCGGAACTATTGGACGGACATGAACTGGCAACCCCTGCGCGGAATGGAGGGCCGTATTGTGCACAAGTGGCTCCCTTGTCATGCGGATCAAAGCAGACGCTCCCATATGGACAAAACCATCCTACTTGTGCAGATTTCCGACTTTTTTGTCCCTATTGCCGAATCGTGTGTAGAATTTCTCGGTGAAGATGTTTAGCAATTTTATTTTTTAGATATAATATTACAGTATGAGCTATATTATTATGTTAGTATTAATTGTTATAATAATGATTATGTATATATTGCAAAGTAATGACTGGACACTTAGCGTTCGCAATATAGCGCGGTATAAATGGCACCAGCCACCAAGGACCATTGGGAATTATGACTGGTTTCAAGTTAATTAATTTTATTTAAAATTTGAAGGAAATTAAATTTCTAAATTGATATTATTGAACTTGAACGGAAATACACTAGTCAAGTTGTCTGATTTAATGTCACAGAAAAAGGTCTGACGTTAGACTTCTACTTGAGTGTACGCGTTGCTTGTGAAATGCAATTGTTGGTCATTAATTGCCATTATTGATTAATAGTGATTGATTCGTCTATATATAGTTTTCTTTGATTTGACCTGTAATTTAATAACATTTTTGTCAGTACTATAGCTTTTTTCGTAAGCCTGGTGTAATTTTGGGATGCTTTGAACTGATTGTAACATGAAAGTGTGACCAAAATACTTTGGCTGGGCTTCTTTATTAAACCATGTTTATGTAAGTTTTACTCGGTCTGAAGCCCGGTTTATATTTGTCCTTAAGGACATAAGGACAGGACAGGGACAAGGACAAACTTTGGTCAGCTGCTGTGAAAAATCGATAGTAGCGTAGTTTTGGCTTATTTTTTGCATGCAAACTGGACTCGAACCAACTTTGCTCATGCAAAAATTTATCACGTTTGGTTGGGTAGCTTTTTTGGTATCGCTTGAGGACAAAATATTAATGACAAGGACAAGAACGAGTATAAAGCGGGCTTAAGTCTGAGCCTGCGTTTAAGGTGGTAGTAACGATTTTTACGATCTCTTACATTAGATTTCAGTGAAGGCTATTTTTCGAAGCGACTAGTAAATTAGTAGCAATGTAACTATACTTTTATAAAAGTAGACAAAAATATCCACAAATAATATTTTATTCATTTAAAAATGTGCATGTTAAGACTAGGTGCCACGTTGGCTTGGTGTTTTGTATGCCAACATAGTAGCTAGCCTTGAATTTGGGGCCAATTCCTAAAATGGATTAAACGGATTAGATTAAAATTTGTCCGACTAATAACTTATCTCGATGTTGAGGTAGACTTAAAAAATTTTGTGTACAAGCCGGAGGTGCTACAAATAATTGCTATCTCAAATTTCGCATAAATTCATAAACTATGTCCGGGGCACTCACAACTGTACCCTTCGGGATCGGTGTGTGAGGCCCCAAACTTTGCCCTAAATTTAACTTAAAGCATATGCTACACCCACACACTGTATGTAGTTAGGATACCCTTGTTTTGGAGCCATACTCGTAGCCTGGTATGGTTTCAAAACAAGGAAGAGGTGAATCTGTGCACCACCCTGTGCTCGACCACCTTATGGGCAGATATAAAAAAAAAAAAAATAAACTATGTCCTGAGTTATTGGCAAAACAAATTTTAATCTAATCCGTGTAATCCATTTTAGGAATTGGCCTTTTGAATTTCAAAAAATTCAAAAAAATCATATTTTTTAGTTTACGAAAAATATTACATCTCGGCTGTGAATTTAGAAATCCCTGCAAAAACGTGCTTCAGTGATATCGTGTAAATCGTTACCACCACCTTAAACGCCCTCTGTGATTTGTTCGACACGCCTATATAAAGCAATGAGGTTAAGTCATGGTGGTTGCTTTAGTTTTGGGGTTCATATTACTACTTTTTACGTTTTAGAAATGTAAGTTTTTTTGCAAATTTTAGAACTGAATTTGATGTAATTCACACGCTTTAATTAAAATTAATTTTTCACTAGTCGGTTTTTCTGTGCCATCCGGTTATCAATTTATTTATTTAGGCTTAAATTTAAAAACTTCATCGGCGCTCATACAGCACTGTTTTCCTTATTTTCTGCTTAATTCCTAAACATGAACCGCAGCAAGTTTAAGCATCTTCGCTCGTTTGTCGCTTGTAATTGTAATTGATCATTTGAAACTTTAATTTTATCGACGGGTTGTGCCAAGCTAAATTGTGCTATGTTGCTGAAATTGACAATTGGACATTTTAAATTTTTTATAATTTGAATAGTTTTGAATATTATTATATAGCACGAACACTAAATCTAGTTGATACTCATCTGCGTGTGCATTTGTCCAGCTTGAAGCCAGAAGATATTTTAACTTTTTAATCGCTATTTCTAGAACGCTATTAATCGCGTTAAAAGCAATTTGAGGCAGTATTTTTTGACTTACCAAAGTTTTTTACGGATTTTTCTTGAAAACTTTTGCGGAATGGTATGATCTAGTGTTATAAAAATCGCCTTTGTTTAATAAGATATTTTTTCGCGTTTTTTGGAACGTACATATTATGTATGTTTTTGTTCTCAACAATGTGTGTGGGGTCGTGGGGGGTGCTGCTGTTGTTTTGTGTGTGTTTGGGTGGGGTTGGTTGTTTTTTGTGGAAATGGGGTTGTGGGTTTTTCCCGGTGTTGTCGGCTATTGGTCCCTGTTTCTTTTTTTTTGTGGTGTGAAGGTTGGCGGTGGCGGGGGCGCTTTGTTTGTGTCGGGGGGGGGGGTACCAGGTCCGAGGGGAAGGGGGGGAAGAGATAGAAGGAGGACTGGGGAAGGAACATTGCCCCTTTTGGGGCCTACTTGTTAAATTTGAGTTGTTTAATTTTGCTGTTGTTTGAATTATGTAATTCCTTTTGTTGTCCTGTTTTCTATTGCAGACGTGCCTAGCCATTTTTTAGTTAATTTTATTTTTATTGAAATAATTGTTGTAATGTTTTAACTCTTCCGATGCTTTACGTGTGGCTTGGAAAAAATTCATAACAGAATGTATGAAGCTAAACAAATCTTATTTTACTGTGACGGGTATTTTAGTTTAAACACCAGTTGTAGTCAAACACTGTAGTCAACTGGCGCCGTATTTTGTAGTCAAATCTGTTAAGCTTGAAAGTAGAGCTTTCTCAAATAAACTCAGTTGAAGTTTTTTCAAACCCAATTTGGGGCCTATTCATTTACCGGATTAGACGGACTGGATTTATTTTGGTCCGAGCTTCAGGAATGGCAAATCGGGTTAAGCGGACTAAACGAGTTAAAATGAGTCAGAGGCTTAATTTTAGTCTGACCCCATTCCAAAACTACCAGTGGACTAAAGAAACAACCAAACAAACAAATTTACTCCAAAGAAAATGCAGTGAATCAACAGGAATGAAAAAGTATAGAAACATTAATTTATCTACGAAGTGCTCAGAGAATCCAACAAAAATGATAGCAACATTTTCAATCAGAAAAATACAAAATAACAGAAAATAGATTTTCTGGACTGATTCGATTAAATTTATGTCTGTAAGATATGTAATAAGGATTCCATTCTTATTCATATTCTAGTATCGGTCTTACATGGTTTTATACAGCCCCACATTTACACCAACATTATTGGAATTTGGAAACAATACCAGACCCTAACCATTTCCTTCCCACAGTGGCTTCATAATTACTATTGGCACTATGTCACACTAGTCAAACCTGTCGGCCTGATGTTTCACAAAATCAACTTCACGAGGATGCCTTATCCGAGTGAAGCGAGCTGCTGGCCGAGTGGTCTGGCGTGTCAGTTCTGCCACAAAGTTGTCACTGGGAAGCATGCCCAGTCTGTGGCAGCGGATCAAATCCCAGCAACAGCTTGGACTTAATGCAATTTAGATATTCAGTTAACAATTCAGTTAACTTATTTATATAATATTTTAACCTAGTTGCTCCACAGTATCTTTAATAAAAATCATGAACAAAGTTGGTTCACTCAGTGAGCCTTGGGGTACCCCGCTATGTACTTCACTCCAAGCAGAAAAGTCTTGATCAATGCGAACACGCTGACGCCGATCATTAATAAATTCACCTATAATTTTAAGCAATCTCCCAGATATTCCCAGTTAACATTAGCATGCATAGTTAAGTCCATTTAGTCCGATTAAAAAGCAGCGCTCTAGAAGTTAAGTCCGTTTAATCCGGGTGTTTTGGTATGGCATTTTTTAGCTGAATTTATAAACAGTTTAGTCCGATTCAAATTAACCTTTAAATCCGTAAAGAATGGGCCCTTGTTTATTAGGCCCTGGCCCCCCAACCCCCTATGTTCTGATTCCATCTGTAGTTTCTGTTCCGTTTATGTAAGTTTTGCCGTGATTTCAAAATCAGTCAGTTTGTATAAAATCTGTATTCTTGTGATTTCGTTCTTCGGTTAGTGATGACGAAATAAAAAAGGATGGTTTGTTTGTGTTTGTTGTTTTTAGCTAGGGTACACTGCTGTTTTAGCCAGGGGTTTATTGTGCTAATCAGGGGGGGCCTTGTCCCGAATTTTTAATGCTGCTGCGCAAAGGAAAAGGGGCTGCTACCGATGGTAACCCATGAGAAGGGGCTGCTTGTTCCGGATTATAAAATCTCTAATCTAGAGGGGGAATCTATTTTTATAATTTTATACGATTGGACTTCCCCTTGCGCTCAGGATTTCAAGAATACGTTTAAAAAATTAAAATCGTAACTTTTTGACTTTTGAGCACAGCTATTTTACCCTCCCACCCACACTCCCCTTCCGAATACGCATATGTATCGTAACAAAAGTATGACACTCTTCCTATTATGCCTTCGGGCGTGCGTACCCCCATTCAGTTCAGTACCACGTCTTCAGTTCAGGAGGAGTACCCACCTCATGTCAAGAACTGGGAGAACCCCCCTCATTTCAAGACACTGCTGAGAAAGACGTTGCTCTATCCCCCCCTCAGTTTAGTACCCCGTCTTCAGCTGAGGGGGGTACCCCCCAAACTGTACCTGCATAAACGGGCTATTTTGCGTTCCGCATTGGACGCACGCCCGAATGCATGATAATAGGAGGAGTGTTATACTCATCCTAGTAGGTATGTACTCTTGATCGTAATAATTGTAAAATATACTGTCGGATGAAGCACATAAACCCAGTGCACTCAATAATCATGCCACGTGCCTTTGTCTGAGAATTAACCCAATCTTCAGTAATTCATTACATCAAGAGTACATAATTGCTTCTCACTCTATATGGAAGAAGAGTGAGACACTCTTCAGCCTGCCTGTGTTCTAGCACAGGCAGATGCGCTGGTCGTTTTCAGGCTACATGTTGACATTCTATGCAACATGTGACTGGCCAATCAGAAGCGAGCTTCTATTCTCTGATTGGCAGACGCCTGTGCACGTGCTCCAATCATAAAACGGCATAGGGATAAAGGTTAATAACTCATTATTTAGTCATAGTCTGCTTGCAAAAACATTAAAAAAGGTTTGTAAATACCTCTAGGGATATTTTGGCAAACTTTCAGCGAAATTGATTGAGGAACTTTTGAGATATAAACTTTACTGAATTTCTTCAAAGTTTCTCAATCAATTTTGCTGAAAGTTTGCCAAAATATCACCAAAGGTATTTGCAAACCTTTTTTAATGTTTTTACAAGCAGACTATGACTAAATAATGAGTTATTAACCTTTATCCCTATGCCGTTTTATGATTGGAGCACGTGCACAGGCGTCTGCCAATCAGAGAATAGAAGCTCGCTTCTGATTGGCCAGTCACATGTTGCATAGAATGTCAACATGTAGCCTGAAAACGACCAGCGCATCTGCCTGTGCTAGAACACAGGCAGGCTGGAGAGTGTCTCACTCTTCTTCTATATAGAATGAGACGCTATTATGTACTCTTGATTACATGCACCCATTTATTTGCAAGTTTACTTAGCCACAGTTTATACAATTACAGTCCTTTAATGCATATTTTTTCAGCCTACTACTTGACATATTGTGAATATTTGCCTTTGTTTTTAGACTTGTCCCCCTTGCTGGATTTGTCCACAGCCATTGAGGACTTGGACTCCTTGGTCCCCTTCGGCAGCCCAGACTTGGCCCCCGGGTCCGCGTACATGGAATCCGGCTCGTTCAACTGAGCCGTTTGTTCCCCAGTCTTCAGTGCCGTTTTCGAATGACCACCCTTTATCACCATCTTCACTGTAACACACAACTACTACTCCAGTGACACTGTACCGACCAAAATCACTTGCTACAGACTCCGGATCAGAATCACATAATTCCGAAGTCAAGGTATAGATAACGATGTAATGTACTTTGACTCTGGATCTGGAATCAAATTCGACTTCACTTCGACTCCGCTTTGACTCCGGAGTCTGTAGCAGATAAATTTTGGTCGGTACTGTACCTACTTGTCTTGTTCGTAAGCCCTGAAGGGTGGATCAGAGAGCACAATTTTACAATTTTGCTCCTCCAAATGGTAGAGCGTTCGTCTGCAGATTAGAAAGAAATGGACGATTCCATTTCTTTTTGTGTCATTGCGATTTGTGATGCTTTGTTTTTGTTTAGTAAACCGCGGTTCCTTGTCCTTGTCCCTATTGTTTTGTCCCTAAAGCCCGGTTCATACTTGTCCTTAAGAACATAGAGACAGGGACAAGGACAATGTTATGTCAGCTTACTGTGAAGCACTAACAGAGCAGTTTTGTTTAACCCTTTCTTGACCACAAGTCACATATGTGACACAAGATTCAATGGGCTAAAACACACACACAAGAGACCTGTTGTCGTATCAAAGCCCACTAGTCAGTAGTCACAAGTGTGATACAAGTAGAAACAGCAGAAAATAGAAGATAGATCATCAGTGTGAGCTTGGTGGTGTTGCATCAGTGTGCGTGAACGGGTCGGCCGAATTGCGCAATCGCTTCAGCAGTCATCATTGGATAGCTAATTGCCAAATCAGGTAATTAACTGTTACTTCAAAAAAATTATGGTTGTTTTAGCATTGTTTTAGTTGTTTTTATTTCACATTTTCAGGGCTTAAGGATTTTTTGAATCTTTCCTACATAGCTTAAAGTGTTTTGTCACAAATGTGACTTATGGGATTTTACCGTAAAACTAACACTGTAATAAAAACTTATTAAAATAGCCAATTGTATCATCTTTTTGACACTTTTTTGGCAGCGAAAGACATATAGGCAGGATTTAAAGCAAACGAAGGCATCGTTCAACAATTTTTTACAGTTTATTTATGCTTAGTTATTAGTATTTTTTGCTTTTTACAATTTTTCACGTCGTGTTTCAGTACAGGGACGGGAAATGCCGCGAAGGAGTTAGGCGTGGGTGGAAGCGTTGTACTGAGACTATGTACAGAATTGTTCGGTCAAAATCATCGTGTGTTCTTTGACATCGTGTGGTTTTTTGACTACTTTTCCTACAGCTACGATCTGATGGTGCAGCTCAAAGAAATGAAGATTTGGGCTCTTGGAACCTGCGGACTTCCTCGTACAGTATGCAGGAGTGAACCACAAAGACAAGTAATGGCGCTACGACTGTTTTGCCAAAAAAAGATAGCAGTTGAGCGACCGTTACCTGTAAGGGCGTACAATGCCAAGATGAGTCGTGTAGATTTGGTTGATCAACTTATTGCAGCCTATCTTCTTTGATCTATGGAAATGCGGAAAACCCTCGAAAAGTCGGGCGACCATCAACTTCTGGCCGTTCAGTCCACGCATTCGCTGCGCCCTCTACCAAACGTCGATTTACAGTAAATGTTCCTGTTGAACTTAGAAAAAATGGAGGCAATCATTAGAGCAGAAAAGTAGAGGACACGCGCAATCCCGGTTGGTGCAAAGCAAGGGGCTGGTGCTCAGAATGCATGTGTCATTTTAACTCTTTATTGTGCCGATTCTTGTCAGTTATGTGGCTACATTGTGTGATTTTGGCTTTTTTCTAAGTTTTGAGCGTCCTAATAGTATGGAATTTGTTACTAAGTGGTATGATTTTGTTGCTATTGTAATAGTCAATGATCGGGCAATATTTTGTTTAAGTATGGGAAGTAAATTTCAAACGTTGATGTACAGCATCGATGTGCCTTTGTATACCATAAGTCACACTTGTGACAGGTTACCTCATTTGCATAATACAGTGCGTATAGTCGAACTAAATGTGCGGCAGCAATTAGTCTCCCACACTAGCTAATTTAAGACCAAAAAATATTTTTTTCAACCAATATTTCATAATGCGGTCAAGAAAGGGCTAATTTTTTGTATACGATCTGCAGTGTAGCCCAACTATTTTCTTGCTAAAAATTGGCTCATTTGGATGTACAGTTTTCTTGGAACTGCTTAAGGACAAAACAGTCGGGACAAGCAGAAGGACGAGTATGAACCGGGCTTAAGAGGTTTCAAAAAACTGCATAGGTAGCCAAATAAGATAATTTGTGCATGAAGATAGTTAAGATCACATTCTATACAAAGGTAACCTATATGTATGTAGTATGTTACCTACCTATACATTAATTAATTCAAACAAATATGTCAGTTTTTCACAACTCGTGACCGAAATGTGTCCCTGTCCCTGTGTCCAAGTATATATAAACCGGTTTTAAGTCATTGTAGTGTTGTGCAGCCATGACCATTCCAAATGCCTTAACTATTTTCTTGTCCAGATAGATATGTAGCATCAAGAGTACATAATAAGACTATTGTGTACTCTTGGTAGCATCAACCGACTTACGTTCTCGGTGCGGATATATTTGGGCGGTTTTGGCGTCTATGGCCGATGTCTTGGCGTTGGAGACATCTTGCTTGCTGGTTTTAGGTCGGTGCCAAGCGCTGACACTTCTCTGAGTTTTGGTGTACTTCTCAAGCTTGAACTTGCCGATTCGCGTAGTGTTGTGGCCGGGGTTCCAAGCCGAGAAGCTTCGCATGTGCTTGGGATTGTCTTGGACCCTGGCAAAACTTTTGGCCAACTTTTCTGCGGTCGGCATCTTCATCGTTTTCACTTTTCGATCGTCCTTGGCGTCCACGATTTTGATTGTCCTCGACTTTGGATCGACGATCGTCAAGGCTTTGGTTTTGGGATTCACAAACGTGGTCACCTCTTCTTTTTCATCCACCTTAAAAACGTGTACTTCTTTAAACTTTAAAGCTTATTTTCTTTTTGTTATGCCCGCTTCCCACTGCAGGTTTAAGGTTTAAGGTTTAAGGCCCGGTTCACACAGACGTACTTTTTACTTTTTACTTTTTACTTTTGGGCCAAAAGTAAAAATTTCGGTTCATACAGAACGTACTTTTTACTTTTTACTTTATACTTTTGGCCAAAAGTAAAAGTAGAAACGCGTTCTACTTTTTACTTTTGCAATCTAGCCAATCAGAATGCTCTAACAGAAGCTCCGCCTGTTGAGCTTCATTTTTATTGGTTAGATTTGCTTTTTGACATACACGTGCGCCAAAGCCAGCCAATTGAATGCGATCTTCCTTAAGTAAAAAGTAAGCCTGTGTGAACACTTGTGCAAAAGTAAAAAGTATAAGGTGAAAAGTAAAAAGTAAAAAGTATAAAGTAAAAAGTAAAAAGTAAGTCTGTGTGAACCGGGCCTAAGGATTAAGGTTTAACGTAGAACATGAGATGAGCATATTGCACATTCCCACTGCGTAGGTTTAAGGTTTAAGGTTTATTGTTTGAGGTTTAAGGTTTAACGCAGTTGAAAATTTTCAACTTTTTGGTTTAAGGTTTAAGGATTCAGCCAGTCAGCTGCGACTTGTAGGCGGAGCTTATGCATTTAACCAATCAGTATGCAGCATCGCGTAAGCAGCAATGCCAGTCACCGTGTGAAATGTTTTCATACTCCACATTGTTTGGGCTAGTTACCTTACTGTGACGCACACTGTATTAGGACTTTTTGGCGCAGGGGGCATCAATACGAATTCTACTGTAAAAGTGCTTAGCATACCGGCAAGTGCACTAATACAATACGTAACATAGTAGATTTGAATACCGAGTTTATTATTTATATACACAGATTAACTGTACGTGAAGTTTTTGTACTGAAAATAGATCGAACATTGGCTGTTTGAACTTGTTAGCTTGGACACCCCCTATGAACAGCTTTAAATTCAAATTTGTCATTTTCCCGCCTAAATATACACTTTTTGGCGGGCAAGCATTCTATTG
The DNA here is from genome assembly GCA_030248245.1 of Trissonchulus sp. WLG1_4. NCBI lineage: Eukaryota > Metazoa > Nematoda > Enoplea > Enoplida > Ironidae > Trissonchulus > Trissonchulus sp. WLG1_4. The sequence continues at coordinate 14,655 of JASANF010016506.1, read as the reverse complement.
GCTGAAATTATAGCTCCGCCCCCAGTAACATTTGTTTGCTAAACCTTAAACCTGCAGTGTGAACAAAGCGCTAAACCTTAAACCATAAACCTTAAACCTTAACCGCAGTGTGAAGCGGCCATAAAACACAGATATATATTATGTAACAACTCTGTTGGCATTATTGGACATCATTTAGGTATTTATTTAGTTCAATTACGGCAAGAAACATTTCCTCAAAAGTAACTAATAAGAATGTATAATTATATGACTCTTATAGAAATATTTTGAGACAACTTTCCTGCGTGTCAGTGATAAGCGCAAGCAGATGCACTCATCAGAATTGGCAAATTAGTTTTTATAAACAAGTTAGATACCCACAGCCAAAAGTTATTGTTCCTTCTACAGAAAGAACTATTGTTTTGAAAGTAACTGCTCATAGCGTTTAACGCTACTGAGCAGGCTGCATAGCCAGTATGTTTTACGTGTATTTTCAGCTTGAGAGCTGTCTGCTGATTTTTGTCTGCGTATATGCAGAAAATCAATAATCGATGTGCACTGCTGTAACAATGTACTTTTTCAAAATCGGCACCGGGATGTTACCCCCCCCTCAACTGAAGACCCCGTACTCAACTGAGGGGGGGTACCCTGTACTCAGTTCGATACCCCGTGCTCAACTGAGGGGGGGGTACCCCCCCCTCAACTCAGTACCCCGTCTTCAGTTGAGGGGGGGGGGTACCCCCCTCATTTCAAGACACTGACAAAGTCTTTGCGCTACCCCCCCCCTCAGTTCAGTACCCCGTCTTCAGTTGAGGGGGGGTACCCCCCCCTCATTTCAGCACATCAACAAAAGTCCTTGTCAGTGTCTTGAAATGAGGGGGGGGGGTACCCCCCCCCCGCAACTGAAGACGGGGTACTGAGTTGAGGGGGGGTACCCCCCCTCAGTTGAGCACGGGGTACCCCCCCCTCAGTTGAGTACGCGGTCTTCAGTTGAGGGGGGGGTAACCCCCCCCCCTCAAAACCGTACATAAACGGACTATTTCGCGCTGCGCATTGGACGCACGCCCGTAGGCATAATAGGAAGAGTGTCATACTCTTCCTATTATGTACTCTTGATAAGAGCTATTAGAAACCACTGTTTATCGCTTCTTGTTCTTAGAGCCGATTTGCTCAGCTCAGATCAAAGTGTCACTGTTGAGCCAAATGGCTCGTGCAGCGGGATGCTTAACATCCTGTAACACTTTTTTGTACGTAGTACGTATTTAGATTAAGTAAGAAAGGTAGACAGCGGGGAAGGAACCTTGCCCCTTTTGGGGCCTACTTGTATACTTACATATAGTCTTGTAGATATATACGTGTTCATGTTTTCTAAAAATGTGGGCCCGTTTTGACAAGCGCATCCGTCTGCGAATCATACTGGCAGCTAGCAAAATGTGTCGCTTTTGCTGTCCTCACACTATTGCATGGACTGCAGAACGTACGTCCAAGTCGCCGTAGGTGGTGATCATGTGCGTGGCCAAGGTTTGCTGCAGGTCTTCTAGTTTGCGTCGCCGCAGCACGATGAACACAATCAGCACGATGATCATGCAGATGATGATTAGCAGGATCACCAGGATACCCGCGATGCCCGCCGGACTAATGCCGCCCTTCATTTCACGGCCCGCTTCTGAAATACTAATTTGTGGTTTATCAAAGATTATCGATTTTTTGATAGATAACATCTCAGAAGAGGATGTTCCTCCTATTGACGGAATTACATTAACCCTTTAATTCCCAGAGCTGCCATTTGGCACATCACGTGATGAATACCCAATCGGGGGCCATAAAAGTTGATTTGTTCATTCTATTCAGCTGAACTGCAAATTGTTTTTTCAGAAAGCTTAGATCTTTATATTTAGTGGCCAAATTTTGAATCTTCTGCCACACAACAAAACCTATGCTTCCATAAGCAATGTGCAAATTTAACTTTTTTTCATCGCAAAAGTAGTATTTTCTTCGTGACCTCATCAAGATTTTGGGTTGCGCCGCCAGCAGTCAACTTTGTATGCATCAGATACAACAAATGTTGTACTCTATTGCTAGCCTTTAATTATGGCAAGCGCACGACTTTTGTGTTAATACTCTAGGGGGAGGTACATATTATGCCTGAGCGATGGCGCAATTTTTTCACAAATTCTCAAATTTGAGCGCTTATAACGCAAAAACGGTGCGTCCTAGACAATTAATCGTCTGACTATATTTTGTGCACCATTCATTTCTCTATCGAATGGTGGTTTCGCGATCTCTCTACGATGCACGTAACTCGAGCAATGATCAAAAAACTAGAAGGTGTCAGAATCAGGCTACCTGGCGCGAGATGCTCTGGGCATTAAAGGGTTAAGGAGGAAATGTTGAATCGCAAATATGGCAATATTTTTTGCCTGGTTGCAATTTTTTGGTAATATTAGCTTGAAATCGCTCAGTTTTGAGCTCGCGGATCAACAATTTTTGGATTCAGTTTTTCTTTTAACTAACTCAGAATTACACCATTTTTTTCAGAAATCTGCAAGGAGTATAAGCAACAGGCTCAAACTTGCACAAGTTGTCAAGAATTAGTGTCGACTTATTCCAGTCCTAAATCAGTTAATCTAATCAGGTTTGTAAACAAGTCCCTAGGCTCTATCCCTATGTTTGTGTTTGCTTCTGTTTGAGTATTCATCAGGGTTTCCTCGCGGGCTCGTACTTTTTGAGCTGACGAGGACAGCCTTAATTTTACACCAAGAATACAATAGGGCAAAAAAGTCAACCCATTTTCATTTTAATTAAAGTTAAAGTTAAAGTTAGGCAAAAGGCCTAGTTTTAGTTAAAGTTAAAGTTAAAGTTAGACCACTAACTTTTTTCAAAGTTAAAGTTAAAGTTTGATCTCCGTTTTCGTTAAAGTTAAAGTTAAAGTATGACCACTAACTTTTTTAAAAGTTAAAGTTAAAGTAATACCCCTAACTTTTTTAAATAAAGTTAGATTAAGATCCAAAACTTTTTTAGTTAAAGTTATAGAGAGTCGTTTTAGACAGATAAATAGATTTTTCAGCTTTATACCATAACCACACTGCGTAACTTTAGTGAATACACATTAATGGGTGAGCCGAGAGTTGGAAATGCCATAAAACTATTTGGGAACTTCCGCAAACTACTAGAGGTAGTTTTCCGGAAGTTTCCAGACTTGACCGGAAAACAGGCTTAAAAAGTTTCCAAGCTGGATGAAAATTTCTAATAAATTGTTTTTAAAAAAAATGACCCCAGTGGTTACTGTATTCCGTGGGTGTCAATTGGGTTCATGGTGACAAAAATAAAGCCCGGATTTCAAGGGCGAACGGTGGTGGGGAGGGGATATGGGGGATGGGATATATCCTCTCTTTTGTTCGGAGCAAAGGAAAATTTTTCGGAGCCGCTTACCAAAAATAGCCGGAGAGTGATAAAATTCGGCCTCAAAATTAAAATCTTTTCTCCGGAGGCTGCTCGCGATGGTGCAAATTTTTACAAATTCTCAAATTTGAGCGCTTATAACTAAAAAACGGTGCGTCTTAGACCCCTAATCGCTTAATCATGTTTTGTTCACCATTCGTTTCTCTATCGAATGGTGGTTTCGCGATTTTCCTACGATGTACGTACTCGAGCAATGGCCAAAAAACTAGAGCGTGTCAGAGTCCGGCTGCCTAGTCAGGGAAAGTCCCGGCATGAAAGGGTTAAATGGGTTATCGTTATGGGCAAAGCAAACCAAGGGCGTACTCACGGCATGGGGGAGTGGGAATCAGGATAATTCCCCCGAATTTTTTTCTGACTGAAATTGAGTCACCCCTTTTGTTTTCATAGTCTGGTCGGAAAAAAGATTCGATACGTCTCCAATTGACCAAATTTAGCCTGAAAATCAAAACTTCCCTCAATTTTTTCTGGAGGCTGCCGCCCCCAGACCCCTGCAGCTTTGTAGGTTACTGATCTTTTGTTTGTTAACTCTAATCAAACGCGAAAGTATTAAAATTGCTAAAAAGTACAGTTTAACTCATTACAGAAATTGGAGAAGTCATCACCCCAATTTTTTTTCTGGGTAAGCCACTGTTTTCAAGACGTAATTCTTCGAAAACAGCATAGCCGACGTCCGAGCACCAGTCATAACGCAATTCGTAAATATAGTAAAAAAGTCAAATAAGGTAGAATAAGTGTATGCCGTATCCCCCCTTTTTGGAGGTCACAACTCACGGTCCGCCCCTGCCGAAACGTGGGGTCTCCTCCACATTTAAGGGTATACAGTTGGGGTAACTGTTGGGGAATAATTGTATGTGTTCAGGAATTTGTTGGCGGCAGTACTAAAATTTGTAAAAGTTCGTATGTGGCAAAAGCATAAATTCACTCAAAAAGTTTGCATGAAAATTGTGCTTGTTGGGAAGATAATGGTCGCAGCATGTAAACGCTTCTAGGCCACAAACGTGTATCACACTCTTCCTATTATCTACTTTTGACAGGGGTAATGTGAAGCACCTGACTACGAATCAGCTGTTTGTTAATGTCTAGAAAGAACCATCTTGGATCATCATATACTTCCAACATCAGTGGCAAACCCAGAAAACATTTCTAGGGGGAATGAATTTGATTTTTCGTAATGAGTTAAAATGTACTTTCAAGCAGGGGCGGTCCCAGGGGGGGGGGGGGGGGGGGGGGGGGGGGGCCGCCCCCCCCCGAAATTTTTTCCTACTGAAATTTTACACAAGGGTCCCCCCTTTGGTTTTTATGGTAGAGCCGGAAAATTTTTCTGATGCGTCCCCAATTGACCAAATTTAGTCTAAAAATCAAAAATTTCCGCAAATTTTTTCCTGGGGGCTGCCGCCCCCAGACCCCTGCGACTCCATGGGGCTTACTATCCCTTATTATCTTTCATCAAAGCCTATGCATATATACATGAGTACATTACACTGCATTTGCATGTCTACACAAGTATATTATGCTGCATTTAGTGGTGTAATACACTGTCTGATCTGATGTTCCCATCTTGTGTTTTTTTCTTCTGTCGGAAAAAATTTCTAATACGTCTCCAGTTGACCAAATTTGGCCTAAAAATTGAGAAAATCTCTATTTTTCCCTGGGTATACCACTGGCTTTTACTACAAACAGACTCAATTCATTGCCCTTGATATGGCTGCGGCTATAACAAAATACCGTAAAGCTGAAAAACGCTATTATTAAAAATGAAAAATTTCTTCAGACCTCCGCCCCCCCCGAAATCGAAGTCTGGGACCGCCAGTGCTTTCAAGCAATTTTAAAACTTATAAAACGCCAGACAAACGACAGATCCGTTGAACACAATGTTGCAAGGGTCTGGGGGCGCAGCCCCCTGCTGGCTCCCAGAAAAAAAATTAGGCGATTTTTCCATTTTTTAGACCGAATTTGGTCAGCTGGACTGCTGGAGACATGAGACGTATCAGAAATTTTTTCCGACAGAAAATTAAAACAAAAGATGGTAACGTCACATCAGACATTCAGACAGTGTATTACTCAAGTGAATGTAGCATAATATACTCGTGTATATAGACATTTAAATGCAGCATAATGTACTTGTGAATACATGGCCAGGCTTTGATGAAAGCTAGCAAGGAATAATAAGCCACATAGTCGCAGGGGTCTGGGGGGGGCAGCCCCCAGAAAAAATTGGGAGAAATTTTTTATTTTTAGGCCGAAGTTGGTCAGTTGGAAATGTATCCAAAAAATTTTTTTTGCGGACCATAAAAATTAGAGGGGGGACCCTAGTGTAAAAAATCACTGGAAAAAAATTTCGGGGGGGGGGGAAGAATTAGAACCTTCCCCCCTGGGAACGCTTTTGCCCAACATAAGATCAAGTGGTGACATCAAGCCTTACAGTTATAGGCAAGTTTGGTATCAATTCAATCACGCAATCGCATATTTTGACAAGAAAATCTAAGATCACAACAGTTTTTGCTGACAAAAGTTGCGTAAATTTTTAGCAAAAAACTGAGCACATTATGTATGTGGGTCGAACCCTCGAAGTATCTACAACTTGTGGACTAGCACTTTTGACCACTCGACAACGCTAATTCGATGGGTAGCGATGCTTACTTATAACTATGTAGAAGGAAAGTACAAAACAGACATCAGACTAGACGATCAAGTGATTAGCATGTGTATTGAGTTTAAAAAAATTACCAAACAAAAGTTCTTATAATCACAAATTTTTGACAACTCAATAGTCAACTTCGCGCGTTAATTATATTCGCTGTGGCTGCTACTTTTACACTATACAGTTGCAGAGTTTATTCTCTAGAAGGTTTACCACTACACTACTTCAACAATACAATCATATGAGCCACTTACGATATGTTGTGAATGCGTTAAGCTGAGCGGTCTCCAGTAAAAATAGGTACCACGACCAAAAATTACGGTTGTTTACAGCGTCGGAGGAAAAAAATTAAATTTGACAACAATTTTGGTTAATTAAAACATCAATTAAAATATTTCTTAAATTATCTTACCGTAAATAAAAAAGTTATAAAAAAGTATAGATTCAAAATTTTGAATAAAAGTTATAATTTAAGTTAAAGTTAAGAAATTGGCGGAATTTAAGTTAAAGTTAAAGTATGGGTGCTTGAATTTAAATTAAGTTAAAGTTAAAGTAAGACCCTTAACTTTTTTGAAGTTAAAGTTAAAGTTAAAGTAAGACCCCTAAATTTTTTAATTTTAGTTAAAGTTTAACTTTTTTGCCCTAGAATACAATGACTGTGAGAGGCGGCACAAAAGGCTCTATCTATATGGCTGAAATTAGTCACTGCACAAATCACAGTCCAAAGTATCCCATAGTATTCCAAGTATCATATTTATATCATACTTAACTTATTTTGCGGTATCAAAACAACAGTAATGACTCGTCCTACTGGCAGCTTTAACGTAGCAGTCCTCGTAGCAGAGCTTGGGCTGGTCGGTGCCCTTCTCCTGGCAGGCGGGCACGGCCTTCTGGCTGGGGATCTCGCACCAGGCCGTGTTGGCGCAGGGGGAGCCGTCCACGGTGGTGTCCTTAAGGAAAAAGTGGGGGGCCACCGCCTCTCCACACGCCTGAATCTGCGACTCCCAACAGTCGCTGTCTGCGTTGTAGCACTTGTCTATGTCTGAAACACATACATACATACACCTATCAGATCAGTATGGCATTTGCTGCTTGGGGTGAATTCATATTCACAGCCGTTATGTCCGTTCAGCCGGCGAAATTACGAATAATCACGCCACTAATAGCGTAGCAGATGTGGCGTGATTATTTCGTAATTTTGCCGGCTAAACGGACAAATGACTATAAGTATGAAAATCGCCCCTAGCCCTAAGGCCAAGAAAGTGTTTCAGCACTGTTTGGTGCACAGATTCACCTTTTTCTTGTGGTTGAAGTTATGGCAGGTAGAGTAAGTGACTCCTAAACAAGCGCTAAACCACGTGAGTTTAGGAGTGCGCGCGAAGCGGGTTCTGAGTTCCGTGAATTCTAGCTAGTCGTTATCAGAGATGCGCGAGTAAGGAGCGAGGGGAGGTGCCCAATACCCGGTGGAGGGGGGGTCGGTCCTGGTGTTTTCGCAGTCTTTCGTGTTATAACTCCATTTTGGTACACTTTTTCGGCCATCAGAGGGCAGGAGTAGGCTGTTGAGACTTGAGGTTGGTTTCCTGCTGTCTGAGGGGGGGGTGACCCCGTTGAGTCCGTTAAGCCTGTTTCACACGATGGGGAAAAACGTGGGGAATATCCACGTGGGGCACCCCATGTGGCACCACATGGGGTGTCACAAGGTGCCACATGATGCCCCATGTGGCATCACATGGGGTGCCCCTTGGGGCATCATGTGGCGTCGTGTGACACCCCATGGGGTGCCTCATGGGGCGTCATGTGGCCCCGCGTGGTGTCCCCCGGGGATTCCTCTGGGGAGCCGTATTCACACGATGGGGCATGAACGCGTTCAAATTTTTAGGCGCGCAAACGGTCAAAATATTAACTATTTACTATTTACGAAGGTTTTACATTGAATTTTAACATATGTGATATGTGCTTTGTGCATAAATTACGTGTAAGAATTTATAAAAATTATGTAAATTTTGTAGCTTACTTAGAATTTTTGAGCAACATGCTCTGAAAAGGCGTCATAAACAAACAAAATGTGAAAAAATTGAATCAAATGATTGAGTTTAAGCCCTAAACTCGTCCTTCAAACATTTGTATAAAGTCTCGTGATCATCAACAGTGCTTACTAATTGGCTGTAGCATGTGGTGCCACATGGAAAAACGCACGGCGAGCGATTCCGATTTTCATCACGTGGGGCGCAACTCGGGGTGTCACACGATGCCACATGGTGCCCCATGTGGCACCCAATGGGGCGTCATGTGGCACCATGTGGCACCCCACGTGTTTTCCCCATCGTGTGAAACAGGCCTTAAGTGGGATGGATGGAGATCCCCCTAATGCCTCTATGTGCATGGTCATGATGTGGATGTGGATGCTACCAATGAATTCTGGACGATGAAGCTGAGAGTGTGTTGCCTGTTTGTTAGTGCAATACCTAGCCTAATTTTCTGTGTAAAAGCAAAAGGGCAAGAGCGCGTGTGACGGGGGACAGTGCGTTCCTTCAAGCAGGTGAGCGTAGTTAGGTCCCATAAAATTTTGCTCACTGGTTCCCCTATACACACCCACATGGACTCTGTAACAGCTATTTCATTGATAATCTCGGGTAGAATGCATAAATTCAAAACCCTGCATGTTGCACTTAATAACCGAAATTTCTGTTGTGCTTGCTTTAATTTTGTTGCTGCTTGCTTGCTCTGCATGATGCTGCTAATTATAGTCCGTGTGAGTGTAACTGATGGCGCACACAGCTTGCACTAATATACGCAATTAAGTATTTATTTTAGCTGTGTTTGCATGTAATGCTTGCTTAAATTTTGTTTAGACTGTGTTGGTGAGTTTAAGTAGTTAGTTTAGTTAATTTTGCTTGATGTTAATCTTCACACATTTAGGCTAGCACTTGGGGAGCAAGGCGGTTCCTACAAGAAGCATATATACTTGGCCGAATAGCACAAGCATATATGCGGGTCTTCCTGTTAAATTGGGGGTCCTCAATTCTTTATAACCTATACTCGTTTTCTTGTGCTTCATGCACTTTAATCGTATTTCTAAGCTGTACATATATATTGTTGACTGTTAACATTTCAAAAGACTTTTTCATACACCCATAATACATACATAAACTAAGAGTTTTTAATTTTACGTGTAAATCACCACACTTATGTTTTATTTATTTGTATATGTGATGAAATGTACTTTTAAATGTGTATGAATTTACAATTTATATGTCTCACACTCTTTTACTCTACCGTCCTCATAGACTAAGATAAATCACAAAAATTTAAACTTAATGTCACTTCTGCTTTCACATGCCTAGAAAGTAAGTTCTAGATATTAGTGTCTTTTACATGTCCAAGGTCTCTTCCGCGTTTACGTTTACGTGATAAAATGTATGTAAGTTCTGCATATCTGCATAATATGTAGTATATAAAGTTTTCTTGTGTGTAAAAAAAACTGCTCCACTGAAAAGATTCTTAGCTAAACTTCACTTTGCATCTATTAATTTGCTGTCCTAACTTCATTAATCATTTTCAACTGAAATTTTCATTAACCACAGAGGACCTTCAATGAGCCGATGGCCGCCACAACATTTTAAAGAATTACTTATACTAGACTAGTATAAGTAATATTATTGACAAAATAATTGACACATTCTGAGAGTTTATGCTTAGCTCAAACTTGATTCGGTTCAACCCAAAATGATATCCGGTACGCCCCTAAGAACTAAACAAACGGTGAGTACTGAGACTACGACAAAAGAAGACACTGTCGTGATTTTCGAGTAAGTTTTAAATACTTTATTATATAAAAGAATGCTATACAAACACAAAACGTTTGGGATTCCCCTGAGTTCAGTTGCTTGCGCCAAGGCCAAAAGGCTTGCGAGGAGAGCCCCAGTCACAAGATAGCCCAAGCTCACACTCATGCAACAATCACCCAAGTCTAATCAGAAACATAACAAGCAGCAATTTTATGCAAAAGTTATGGAGTTCTTATCCATGGCCATGACCACCATGGCACCAGTAGCAGTAATTTTTAGTGCAAATCGTATTCGGCAGAGTTTAAATCACCTGGAAGAAATTGCTTCAAATGAAGTTAGACCTGTCGCTACGTACCTATTTATTGTTAACACCAGGAAAAATTTTTTGGTATTTGTGGTAAAGTGTTGGTAATTTTATGCCTTTGTTTACAATCCAAATGATTATAAACCGTTAGTTGTTTCGAAAATATAGTTTTTTTGCCTTTGAGAAAAACATTATATAAGTATTATGTTGCAAAAATAATTTTTTATTTTCAAAAAAATATAAGGATAAAAGCGTTGGGCCTTACGTCCGCGGTTTCCGTGCCGGTGTTAACCAACTAAAGACTTTGCCACAAGTTTCTCAGGGCTCATTTTACGAGGGTTTCTATTGGCTTAAATGTATCAATATTTTTACACTCTCAAACATGCAGAAATATCAAGAGTATCGCAGGCGTAACCAAACAACTTTAGTTAAATAAAAATAGCCTAACACACCTCAAAACAGTCCTGACTTCCTGAAGAAGACCCGGCTTTATCCTCCTCAGCTTACATACATTATGTATATAGTTAGTTTTTTGGGACAAAGCTTTGCAATTTTTGGTAACGAAGGCACCAACCAGCAACGCAAACTTTTTTGCCATGTCATAACATGCATGGATATTAAAATTTTACGGTCATGACTAACCCACAAGCATGCAGCAATCGATAAATACAGCCTCAAAACAGCTATTGTACACTTTGGGCTAGTTTGTCCAAATTAAAAACCTATATTGCGAAATTTTCGGCATTTTAGAGCCAAACAAAACCAGCAAAAAGGTGGATATTTGCCCTTTTCTAACAGATTTAGATACAACCTTGTAGATTCTTTTTAAGACAGCCTAAATCAAGCACCAATCAAATGTTGAATAGTTTTTTCAAATTTTTGCAGCTACCGCCTATTTGCCGTTTACTTAGTTCTGGGTAGAATTGTACACTTTTTCGGAGCTTTTTTTAAACAAATATTGAGTAAATATAATTAATAATTAATTACTTTTTTGACATAAAAAGTGTCGGTCAGAAAAAAAACTTAACTCATTGTGCCTTAGAAAACAGATTAAAATAATATCTTTTCATCTCGGCGCTACAGTAACCTAAACTTTTCAGCATCAACAAAAAAGGCTAGCTGACTGGCCGCCCGGGCCAGCTTACACACAAAACACGATCACACACAACACTAAAATTACACACAGACACACACACTCAGTTTCCCCAGCGAATACACGTAACACGTGTAATTCGCTAGAGAAAATCAAATGTAAGGTCCTGTTGCTACTGTGGTAGCGACAGGAAAAAGGGGGCTAACAATAGGAACGTAACCTGTCCTAGTATAATGGGACATCGGAACATTGTGACTGGGGTAGGCGACACGGGACCGCCAGTGAAACCAGGCCTCCTGGTCCTCCCGCGTGAACCTCGGATTACTTGGTGGCCCCCCACAGCCAGGCGAACATACACATATACACATAATATGTTAAAGAAGCAACGCCTGCTGGCAAGCCACGGGTAATCCTCTTGGCCTTATCAGGCTGAGGACAGCTCGAGTCGTTTCCGAACGACACCACAGCTGTGAGGACGGTAAAAAAAAGGCTAGCACTTGCCATTAATTAATCACGCCCCTTTCCCTTGAGTTATTTTTTATGATGACCTGCGTATATATTTTTTGCGTGCCGCTGTTGCTTGTGTGTATACAGTTTTCAGTGCATGTTGTGTGGTGTCGCTTGCTGCTACCGTACCGTGCGATCCCAGACCCCTGTGAACTACAAAAGTAGGACAAGGACAGCAACAGGACTATTTAATAGGTTGAAAAAGCTAGGTATGTCGCCTTGTGTTGCATACTGGTATTATAACCTTGGTTTTCTGCTGCTTGCTTGCCTTTTTTTTAGTCTAATCATGGTTTTGTTGTTTGTTTGCTTAGAGTGCACTGGTATTCATGCTCAACATATTGGAGTTTTAGCTGTTAGTTTAGTTTTGGAGCTTTTGCTCGCTGCCGTACTGTCCCTCACACCGCCACACAATTTTGGTAATAACTCTTTGGATCCCCCAGGTTGGGTTATTAAGCTATTAAGCTATTATTGATTATAAAATTAGGTAACAGTAATTTATGCAGGCTTTCTTGTAGGTATATAACAAACACACAACACTACACTTCAGTTTTTCTTTTTTAAATTTGTCCATATATATTTGTTCATTTATTGTTTACCAAAATGTGTCTGCAAGATGCGGCCAAGATTCCAGGTATGATCAACAATCAAAAGTAAATCATTTACAGCAGGTAATGAGAAGACAGAAAAACGCACTCATCAAAAACGGTATGTTTAAAACCTCTAAACGAAACACCTTTACACATATGGGATCAGCTGAGGTAAATGTCGCTTGCGCCAAGGCCAACAGGCTTGTGGGGAGGTGCCCCAACCACTAGACGGGCCCCAGTAAACAACACTTGTGTATTCCATACGAATAGAACACACGTCGTTGGGGCTGGAGGGTTGAACAACTTTAGCTATAGTAACACACCCGTCTGTAGACCGACTAAGAACCTAGTGGCTGGGGTGGGCGACACGGGAACGCCAGTAATTACCGGGCCTTCCGCTCCCCCAGCGTGACCCTCGGACTGTCTTGTGGCCCCCCACAGCCAGGCACATACACACTTACTACTGGTACTGATTGCAGCCTGCTGTTTTGCCACATGGCAGTTCTCTCGACCTTGAGAAGGTTGAGTGCGGTTTGTGTAGTTTCCGAACTCCACCGTAACCGTGAGGGTAATTAAAAAAAGAGCGCGTGTGGCACCTGAATTTCATGTCTTCACAATTTAGCTAACAGAAAGAAAGAATGAAAAACGCATTCAGTGTAGTTAGGTGCCTAGAAAACATGGGTGTGTCATATTTCGTGTTTTTTGTTGAACACGAGGTCATCTTTGTAGCTGCAGATATCGACAGTTTAGGAGATGGATTGCATGACAACAAAAATTGTATTAAACTAATCGAAATTAATTTGCTTAATAGTAAATGTTAAACATGTTAAAGTTTAGGTTATATACCAAGTTTTGTGCAAAAGTGGATGTTACAAAAAAACTTAAGAAAAATTACGTATTTGCATCATAATTTCTACGCTGAATTTTTCTCTAGGTAGGTATCCGTTAAGTCCATTTTAGGAATTAGACACAAAGTTGAACCAACGCACCCTTATATCTGGAAGTATCGTTTTGGGAGTAGCCGCAGGGCATCAGACACAGGACCTCTCTGCCGTGGACTGGGCAAGAGGGGGCCTTTGGGTTGCTGTGCCTGATTCTGCACTGTGCCCCCCCATCACACTCCACCCCTGTCGTGGCCTTGGTCTTCTGGCCTTGAAGGTGGGCGCCTTGGAGTGTTGGCACGGCGTGGTCTGTTTCCAGCAGTCCAGGGCCAGGTCGTAACAGTCCATCACTGAAACAGACGGACCCTCCTTCCTTCACTTCTCTAGCTTCTCCTTCCAATAATTATACCTCCAATATAGCCCCAAGGGTTTTATTGGTTCGCGAAAGGCTTACCAGGGTCTTATTCATGGCTGGGTAAATGTCGCGTGTATGCGTTCACTATAACTTTATTTTACCCCCCCCCCCCCGCTATTTGCGCTATTATAGTGTCTAGCTCAAAAACGCCCCCCCACCCCTCGCTATTTGCGCTATACACGCTACGACAGCAAATAGCGCTTATAGCACCTTCGATAGCGCATATAGCGCAAATAGCGCATATAGAACCGCCAAAAAGCGCTATAGCACTTTAGTGCTATTTCGATTTCGCTTACACGCGTTCGTTACCCAAGGCTTGGGCCTTATTCGACGTACAAGGGTAGCTTCGAAATAAAGAAGACTAGTCGAAATTAAAAACTAAAAAACTGTGATGCACTCTTGAGTTTATTTGAGCAATCTATTGTGCCCTGAAATGCATAGTGTTTGAGACCGGCCGCGTAAGGAACCCCGTCAAAAATGTATGCGAAGCTTATTACCGAATCTACGGATTGTAGGTTAGTGCGAAGCTACGTTTCCTAACGCAGGTGATTCTCCGTTTGAAAACTCAGTTTTTACGCAACCCACGTGAATTTAAAGTAACATGTTTATATCTACTTCCATTGATTTGTGTGTAGTTTCTGCAACTAGAAACTCTATCAAAACTACGAAATTTGATACATCAGACCACATTGAGAGAAGGCGTATGTAGCTACGATATTGAAACGAAGCTACGGTTAGTCTACGCTTTAGATCTACGCTTAAATATACGCGTAGACAAACGTAGATTGAAACTAATCTACGCTGGTAATTTTGACGGGGTTCCTAAGCCGCCGGTCGGTCCGCCAGGCATTTTCGAAAAAAACAAATTCATCCAAATCCAGAGTGTCATTTCGGCTTAACTTCGCTCGGAGGACTGTTTATGTCTACGGTCTAATTTGGTCAATCGGTCGAATGTGGCAGGCCGGCCGGTAATTTTGACCGGTTGGCCGGCCAGCTGA
>JASANF010016505.1:0-22262 GCA_030248245.1 Trissonchulus sp. WLG1_4 | reverse complement strand
GCCACCGATTTCACAAGAATTGCTAATTAATTTTGTTTTTTCACGCGAAAAAGATGTTCGAGTACAGGTTGGTGCATACATTATCCTTCTCCTTGTGTTGAAGTTATACCAGGCTACGAGTAGTAACTCTAAAACAAGAGTATTAAGGGCGGAAATCAGTACAACCGTCGTTAACTCAGGGTTTTGAGACCTGAGATCCGATCCCGCAAGCTGGGCACTGTAAGTAGTAATTACCTACAACGGAGGGGCTGAATTTTGACTCCACTGGATAAGTGTGACAAGTGGGCAGTAATTATTTTAACCAAGCATTTTATTACATGCCGATAGCTATGCAGAACCAACACTGGCACAGAACTAACTCAAATTTACTTGAAGCACGAGCTGCGGCTATGAATTGAAACATTAATGGCCACCCTTCCGGCCCAGACCAATCCGGCACTGACTTTACAGCTCAAGTAAGACAACGTTCACTTCTCTTGACCAGTCAAACTTACAATTTGCACATGCAATGACCCATACAACTTTTAAACATGGATTGACGGATGTCACAGTGTGTCATGCTGTGTTTCCCTTCTTCGTGCTTCATATCTGCGCATTATTGCACACAATGTCCTATGGTTCCATGGGGATAAATACCATACATATAGACTATTCAAGATTTGACGTTGACGATTTGATATATATATATATATATATATATATATATATATATATATATATATATATATATATATATATATATATATATATATATATATATTATATATATATATTATATATATATATATATATATAAATATATAAAATTTATATATAATGGGTGGATTTCACAAAGGAGGTTTTACTTAAACCATTGGTTTTACGTACGTTTTGCATGATTTGCACGTAATTTCATTACGAAATATCGAATGATTCGTTACGAATTTCGTAGATTTTCTTAAACCATTGGTTTAAGCTCAGTTGAAATTTTCAAACCTGCAGCACAGCAGGTCTCTGTTTTGCTGAAATTTCAACTCAGTTCAGATGGTAGTGTCGCCAAAACAGTTTTGCTCATAGGTTGCAAAAAGAGAGCTTTTTGCTTTGAAAGTGTACGTTCATTGAGAAACTAGTAAAATGCTATATGGTGTCAAATAAATACTTCCAGACACTAGACTACCAATATCTACCATATTTGGAACCAATCGCTATTTGTAAGCCAGACATTACACAATCGGGACATAAAAGTTCAAAAAATCAAGCCAGATATCACATTGGCCAGCTTGTAAAGTACATATAATGTTTCGACGCACAATTTTTTGCCACAAATAAGAAAAATAAAAAATGAAGCTTCGTTTTTCTTTTTTGATTTTAAAATAAGCGTCTAAATTTTTTACAAATTATCATAATTGCTGTGAGTATTTCACAGTTTACGCGCAGTTTTCACAGTTCGAACAGGTATTACTCCGCAACCGCTCAAGCAATTTGCACTAAATTTTGTGTGCATAAACTAGAGCATATGTGCTTTTCGTCTGTGTATAGAATCTAAACAAAAATACTTATAATTGTGACGAAAATAGCGAATGTGAATAGGTTTTTAAAACGTCATTTTTGCGACTTTGCGACTTCACTGCTAACTGTATGCTGCATAAATTTTGCTGAAACTTGGCAACAATATTTGGCTTAAAACATATTCTAAGAATATATAAAGAGCAATGTCTTATCTTTTACTAAAAAAGTTTTATAGTCGCGCAAAATCGACTGCTTTCGCGACACTACCCCCTTAAACCAATGGTTTAAGAAAATCTACGAAATTCGTAACGAATCATTCGATATTTCGTAATGAAATTACGTGTAAATCATGCAAAACGTACGTAAAACCAACGGTTTAGTAAAACCACCTTCGTGAAATCCACCCATCTAATGAATTATGAATATTATGACTACTGGACGACACTATCGTTTAGATGCACGTTTTTTTGAAAGCTTGGGCTTTTTTCTTTTGATATAAAAATGTCATGCTACATAATATATATTGTGAAAGCTTTGCAATAAAAAATGAAAACACGAAAACAGATTAAAAGTTATCCCATACATCTGTTAACATACTACTGCTCTACTAATGCATCACTTGCCATATAATATTAACATAGTGTATGTCTTCTGGATTTTATGTTGGCAACTAAATCATTTCTTAAATAAACCAAGCGGAACCAAACCATACAACTGCTGATGGTTTAGGCTTTAACATCGTATACACACTACAACACTGTATATTATGTTGAATGAATTATTTCTCAATATCTAATTGATTTGTTTTTCAGCAAGTATATAGTCCATCAGACTAATTTCAGTCGATCGTAATGTAAAAGCTGTATAGGTGGCTAGTAGGTGATTTCAAGGTATCTTTTTAATTTATTTGGCAATTAGGAAAACTTTCGAAAGCCGACGGTAAATAATTTTAATGACCCTGCAAAGCCTAACAAGATCCATCTGAACTAACTCGAATGTAACTTCATAAAATTTTCCAGTTTCAAAACGATAAAGCTGTGGTTTAACTCTGGACTTTAACGATGTCTTTTTAAAAAGCATGTGTTCTGTGTGCAAAAAATCAGTGCTGCACTTTGTCATTCTATGATGAATGATGATACATCCGCTGCTGTTCGTTTCAGACACGGAATATGCCATAAAGAAACTTATTAAAGCCTTATTAATTTATTTATTTGATCTGCCGATGCCTTATTGAAATTAAGCTATACCAACGAATGAGGATGAATCAACTTTTTTGCATACAGCCGAAGCCAAACAACAAACTTTCCGTGAGTTAGTGAGTAGCTCTGATTGAACTTTTATAATTCTAGTTTTCCTACGTATATATGTAATTTGTGACAAAGGTAATTTTTGTCCAAGTCACTTTTCTGAGATCACATTTATTGATATTAAGTGTTTGTGTGGAGTGTATCTATGCACGCGCGTGATTTTTTTACATTACAATGGAATTGGTACCAGAGGCGGATCCAGGATGGAATTTTGGGGCGAGGGTGGGGTAGGCAAAAACGTTTGTTAACTTTTCGTCAACAGCTAAAAATTTTTTGGGCAGATCATAAAAAAGAAATTTGCGTGGTTGTGAAAACCTCTGGAAAAATTTCAGGAGGGGGGGGCGGGGACGGCCGCACCGCCTCCCTCTAGCTCTAGATCAGCCACTAATTATAGGCACTTCTATTAACAGCTACCTTCATTACTGACTTGATTGATAGCTAAAACAAAAGGTCACATTCTGAAGTTCCATAACTTCAACCATTTGCATGCTCCATGATAATTTTAGCTCATGAATTTATCTCAAACATAATATAAATAACACCAACATATTATACGCAGACTAGGCATACATATGGCATGCCTTGAAGGTTGAAGGGCTATCCCTCCTCCACGGATATAGTCACTCTGGAAGTGGCGCCCCTGACGCTTCAGGCAATGTAACGAAGACGAGCATTACACCTGCGGTCGAAGACACCACAGATAAATATACCTTACCTACCTTACCATACCATACCTATATAAGGACCTCAGTCGGTTTGTGAGTCAGTTAACCAAGGAGTGCGAACTTTAAAAATAATGAATTCTTAGTTTTCCACATATTTTCTAAAACATCATATGGGTCCACGAAACCAAGAACCACATCTTTCAGGATCAATCAAGCATATATAGTTTATGGCTATTTTTAGTTTGTTACACCATGACTGTATTGGAAGGGTCTGTCCAGAAGAGAAACTATTTTTTACTTTCTCTATCGCAAAATGCATTAAGCACAGCTAAGACCCTAGGGGGGGGGCTAGTTTAAGCCATTGGAGCACGCAAGAGCCTTCGTATGCGTACAAATGCCTCTGGTTTCTGTCCTCTGACGTCCTTTTCGCCCAGATTACAGTGCTCTCTCAAATTTTCGAAACACTCCCGGGCCTCCTATAAATTTAAAAGACCCCAACCGTCCACCTGGATGTCGATTCTTATACAGAGAGGGAGGAAAGAGGAAGAGTACTCCCTGAAATTCACTCGACTCTTGATTTCATGGGGGCACCGTCCTCTGAAATCGAAGCGTATTTCGTGTCAGGGTAGGCCCACTAGCTCGAATACAAAGTGTCACATTTCACACTTTGTACTTTCACACTAGGAACTACATACATAAGTGCGCAGTGCTACATCAAACACAGCTTCTACGTTAACGCAAATCTAATTTAGGTAAATTCATTACCGTTTACTAAAATGCCTTTGTTGTGTTAGCGCTTCAACTCTAATGTATACATATGGAATGCTGTGCAGTATGCCACGTGTTGTATATAAATAGGTACCAATTACCATCGTGATTTACTGTAGTAATCATTTTCTCAAACTTTCTCATTCACTCACTGTCAGCTTCAGCATAAGACGACTATCTGAAAGTGCTAAATAATAGCTTTGGCTCACTTTATAGCTCAACCGCCGCAATGATAATGCGTCAAGCGGCAGTCAGTCACAAGGGGTTCGAGAGGAGAAGAGGGCCCAGAAACAAGGTCAAAACTTTCCGACTGGCTTCATACCTAATTCTAGAAGGCCCATTATTTCACCTCGGTGAAGCATTGAAAAATAGGTGTTTTCTGTTGTTTATACAACGTCACACATCATAAGCAGATTGGGTGACCGGCCACTGTTTCAGCGGGGGAAACTGGCACCCAATTATTTTCAAACTAAGAAGTCTAGGGCACACATGGAGAAGTAGAAACTTTTTAAAAAGGACCATGTCACAGGATATGTGCATTCTATGCATACATGCTGAACGGACGATGTCTTGATAGTGAGAACGCCAAGCTTAAGGCAAAAGCATGTCATGTCAAAATTTAGTATTCACAACTTTTTTCCAACCACAGCGGGATAGTGCCCGCCCAAAACTCCCCCTTTCACTCATCGTGTCATTTATGTGAAGTCATGCTTCTCATAATAATATATCGCTTGGCCGCGTTTAGATTTTATGGCTTTGCTCACCACAACCATAGTTTAACACATTTCCATTTTAGGCTTCTTTATTGTGGTTCCAAACCCAAACAACTTTACCACGTTTAGATATCCAGACTAGTTTGGCAAAAAGCATCTGTTCATTTTTCAATCTGAGTCCTCTTCAATAAAAATAAATATGCTAATTATGCAATATAAATTCACTGGCTGGAATTTACAAACGATGCTAACATAAATCAAGCTATTATATTTCGAACACGTGATCACACCCACATCCACACAATTTCGCAGTTCTAAATCCATATTATTTTACTCAGTTAATAATTCCATTCGTCCGAAAGGAACAGTTCGGATTCAATCCTGTTTATAACATCCGGTCGATAGATTTACAGTTCCTCGAACGTAGATATTGATCTTTTTTGTCTGCCACCAAACGAATACAACTGCACCAACGACCCTACTTATTAAGTTTGTTCTTAATTAATTTTGTTATCAAGCTACTGTGAACATGCCGGTAATTATTAGTGCTTAAGTATATAATATGTTAAGTAATGGAAGTTGAAATTTACGTCTACAGCAGCAGCGTCATACCAGCAGAATAAGCAGATATATACCAGGGGGTAGTTTCAGAAACTTTACATAAGTCTTTACATAAAGTATTACATAAATTGAATTTATGGGAGAACTTATGAGAAGGTTACGAGTGGTACATAAAGTGTTTCAGAAGTCTTCTCATAACCTTCCTGTAATGCATTGCACTAATGTAATTACTGTGTTACCACTGTGTGATCTGATCTGTATCTTGAGTTGATTACAATATGTGTGTGTGCTCGGACGTTACACTGGTGGCAGCTGTTATGGATAATCAGCAACCGAATCGCCTCATTGTTTCCGGGCCTCAGCCGGAGCGCTTCGACGGGTCTGTGTCCTTCCGGCAGTGGGTCGACCATTTTGAGTGTTGCCGTCGCTTAAACCACTGGACTCCGGATGAAACCAGGGACTGGCTTTTTATTTCTTTGCATGGGAATGCCAGCCAGGTTTATCGGGGTCTGCCGCGGGAGGTGCGTGGAGGGCCCGTGGGAGGATCTGGAGGATGGGACTTTGGGGCTCAAGTCGTGTTTGCGTCAGCGATTTGACCCGCCAGCTAAACGGCTCTTGTACGAAGGAGAACTGCACGGCAGAACGCGTCGTGCAAACGAAACACTGGAACAGTACAAGTGCTCTATTCAGTCACTTGTTGACCGTGTTTATCCGGGGGCGAACGCCGATATCCGCGACTGCTTGATCAAAGACAAGTTTATTCAAGGCTTGGAGCCTCTCTGCCTGCGTCGAAAGATTCGGGAAGCTTGGCCGGCGGATTAAGCTGCTGCTTTGCTTTTCGCGCAGCACATGGAGGTAGTGGAAGCCAAAGAAAAAGGGGACTTTAGTGGGTCAAAGAAGGGCGTACACACTGTCTCGGAACGTGAATTGAGTTCGTCTTCAAACAGCTCAGCGAATGACAGTTTTGCTGTCGATGCTATCCGTAAGCCAAGTATTCGAAACCACAGAAAGGATAAAGGTAAAGATTTTGGTGCCAATGACAATTCTATTGCAAGTATTAAACAATACCTAAAGGATATAGACGAGCGCTTGAAAAGGCTGGAGGACAATAAAAAGAAACTGTCTGGTGGTTTTCGCAAATTTTCACCTGGCAGCTCAAGTGATTTAAAGTTCTCTGGACATTCGCTCAAAGAGACAAAGACTGGGGGTAAAGTTAAGTGTTATCGCTGCGGGGGGATTGGGCATATTGTTAGAAATTGTCCATCGTCTCCGGTTGAATCGGAAAACGAATATCCCTGAGTGCTGAAGGTCGGGCACTCAAGGGTGGGACTAAGACCTATTCGGCAGGATGGATTGGTCCTTCACCAAGGGGATTTTGCCCTCAAATTTCTATGTGCTTAAATGATACTAATGTTACTTGCTTAGTCGATACCGGAGCTGCTAAAAGTATAATTTCAGAAGCGGTTTTTAAAGAACTGTCTAAATCAAAAGAACTTGTTATGAATAGAACGTGCAGTGAACTTGTTGCAGCAAATCAGCAAAAGTTAGACGTTGTAGGAACTGTTACATTGTGCTTGCATTTTGGTTGCAGTTCACTTGAGCACAAATTTTATGTAGTCAAAACATTGGGGCGCCAATGTATTTTGGGTTCTGACTTTTTGTCTGTTTGTGTTATTGATTACCCTAATCAACGGGTAATACATCCTGAAGGCAGTGTCCCGTTCACTTCAGCGTCTGTCCGAGAAGCTCATCGGTCGTCGTTGCCCGTCAGCCTGGTAAGTACGGAATCTGTCCCGGCTTTCAGTATGAAGATTGTTTTGGCACAGCTGCAGGGTGCTGTTGATGGAGCTACTGGAGTAGTTATGCCAGAAGAAAAGTTTTACAGAAAGGCAAATGCGTGCATGGTGGCACAATCAGTTGTTCAGCTGAAGAAACAAAGATTGCCAGTTATGTTGGTGAATCCGACGGAATACGTGAAATTCGTCCACAAAGAAACAATTGTTGGTAAATTTGATGACGTGGATAATATTACAGAAAACGTGGTCGCGGATATTCAGACACAAGAAACAGACAACGCGTCTGGTCTGACAGTCAGCGAAAAGCTACAGAAACTACGCGAGCTTGTCAATCTAGACCACATTGATAATGCTGAAGAGAAGAAGAAAATGTGGAGCTTATTTGAGGCCTATGTTGACCTGTTCGCATTTTCTTCCACAGATTATGGCCGCTGCACAACGGCCACTCACCGAATTAACGTTGGCGATCACCAACCTATCAAGCAAAGGGTTAGACGTTTGCCGCCTAGGGAAAAGGAGAAAGTAAAAGCCATGATATACGACATGTTGGCTCATAAAGTGATTACGGAATCCGAGTCAGCTTGGGCGTCGCCGATTGTTTTAGTTCCGAAAAAAGATGGCACAACGCGATTCTGTGTTGATTTCAGGAAGCTGAACGACATAACGGAAAAAGATTGCTTTCCGCTCCCAAATATTCAAGATAGCCTTGATTCGCTGGGTGGTGCACACACACAGTATATTGTAATCAACTCAAGATACAGATCAGATCACACAGTGGTAACACAGTAATTACATTTGTGCAATGCATTACACTTCTCCCCTTTCTAATAGAAGTAGCGTCTGCTGTACGTCTCCGTCCTTGGATCATATCGCAGTGGTGGCTGTCGCACTCTTTGTGGATATCTCCGTACATCGTTGCCATGAACTCTGTTGGGAATGTCAGTCGTCTTGTAGGAGGCAACTTTACTGTCAGTGGCAATTCTTTCTGATTGTACTTTCTTGTTTCTTTGCTTGGTATTATCTGTTGATAGCTTTTGCGCAAAGTAATCTTGCTTGTGATTGCTGTCATACTGCCTCAGTTCGCTTCGTAGAAAAGGACGAAGGCGGTTGAAATGGACTATTTTCTTACTAGCCGGACTACCCACTTTCTGTATTTGATAGTTGACGTCAGAAAGTTTCTTTAAAACAGTATGTGGTCCGCTCCAGTGAACATGAAACTTTCGTTTTGTCTTTGACGGTGTGTATAGCCAGACTTCGTCACCTATTTTGTGATTATCTCCCCAAACCTTGCGGTCGTAATAGTCTTTCTGTCGTCATTGATTTTTCAACCCAACGCTTTTAACCCGAGCATATGCTTCCGTTAAAGCTTTCTGCAGATGCACGGTGTAGTCTCTCAAGGGCATGTCCACGTCAGATGCCAAGTGAAATGCTTCATCTGTGACTGACCTCATTTCTCTGCCAAACATAAGCTTGTTTGGTGTAAAACCAGTTGATGTGCTAACACTCGTCCGGTATGCCCCCATGATTAATGGCAACTGGTCGTCCCAGTCAGCTCCAGTGTCGTAAACCATTTGCCGTAACATGGATACTATAGTGCGGTTTAGCCGTTCAACCAGGCCTGCCGACTGCGGATGAAAGGCACTCGAGCGCACTTTTCGCACCTTTAGAAGTTCACAGGCAGATTTTATTAGTTTGTTATCAAAACTTTTCCCTTGGTCTGAGTGAAGCGTTTCAGGTACACCGTACCTACTGAAAAATTCTCGAACGAGAACATCCGCTACTGTTGCAGCGCTCATATTTGGAACTGCATATGCTTCGGCAAACTTTGTAAAAGCGTCAATTACTGATAATATGTAGCGGTTTCCCTTTTTTGACTCCGGGAGTGGTCCCACGAAATCAACTTGGACGTATTGCAGTGGTCGTCCTATGGCATTCTGCTTCAGTGGTGCTACTCTTTTTCGATTTTCTGGCTTTGTCGCTTGGCAGCTTTCACAGGTTCGGCAGTACTCTTCTATATCAGTCCGCCAACCCGGCCAGTAGAAGCGATCATTTATGCTGTTGATCATTTTTTTAGACGCACGATGTCCTGATAAAGGACAATCATGTTCAAATCGTAAAACTTCGGACACATATTGCTGTTTGCATACCAACTGAAGCGTAGCAGCTGGCCCGTTGCAATAACGTCGGTATAACAATCCTTCTTTGACAACAAACTCGTTATATTTGTCAAGCAGACGTCGTAACCGAAGATTGGCAGTTCGTTTAAAATCGTTTGTAGGTACTTGGCGCTTACGGATCATCATATACAAAACGGCGAGGTCAGGATCCGCTTTCTGCTGGTGACGCAAATTGTCCCATCCACGGTATTTTATAGAATCCACCCCATAGCCATTGTCGACCTCTGTTTGACTGGCATCGAAAGCTAAGCACCATTTGCAAGAACATGGTGACAATCGAGAAAGAATTGCCACTGACAGTAAAGTTGCCTCCTACAAGACGACTGACATTCCCAACAGAGTTCATGGCAACGATGTACGGAGATATCCACAAAGAGTGCGACAGCCACCACTGCGATATGATCCAAGGACGGAGACGTACAGCAGACGCTACTTCTATTAGAAAGGGGAGAAGTGTAATGCATTGCACTAATGTAATTACTGTGTTACCACTGTGTGATCTGATCTGTATCTTGAGTTGATTACAATATACTGTGTGTGTGCTCGGACGTTACACTTCCCATAAGTTCTCCCATAAAGTTCTCACATAAAATTATATGCTCTCGCTGAAAACCGCATGGAATGCGCACGCACACGCGCTCGCACAATTAGATGCCTAGCAGCGCGATCACAGCTTTGATTTTCGTACCGAGGGTGCGCTCGTTTAAAATCTCAATTTAAAAAGTAATGAATAGGTTCGTTAGTCGATTTAATTATTCAAGCGCATAACAGTTACCACCATACCTGCTGCTGTCGTTTTATAGTAAAATCTTAAAATCAGATTTTTCAGAAAAGTTCAATAGTTTTAAAAAATACATTCCCTAAACTATGCCACTTTATGCTCTACCCAGCGAATCAGTTTTCATGCTTTTTTGAGGTTTGTACCAATTATTTAGCTCAAAGGTGAGTTATGGGTGCCCTCACGTTCTCCTAAATTTATGAGAAAACTCGGCACCCACATTTAGCATTTTTTGAGTAGCCTGAAGTCTTTACATAAATTTATGTAGTAATTATCAGGCTACCCATAAATTTAGGTGGAAAACATAAACTTATGATAGAACATAAGGTGATCCAGAAGTTATGTCAAGCTTAAAGTGAAAGTGTCAAGCTTAGAACCACCTATATCGATATGTAAAACTTTATGGGACCCATATGACTTTTGTGAAGTTTCTGAAACGACCCCCAGGACCAGAACATTATTCTATGCAACGCAAACGAATAAAAAACAAGAAAATGCATGGAAATTTGTTCACTGGTAAGTATTGTTCACAAAAACTTTAATTTTCGTTTTTACAAAAATGACAATTCCCAGTAAGTGTCATAAAGAAAGTAAGACGGAACTCAATCAATATTCAATACTCAAACCAAAAAGCAATAAAAAACACTGACACACAATTAACCTATCATTTTTTGACATGAAATTATCTTGTTTGTAGAAAACAGACATGAATGTATGTTGTTTGCAGGAACAATGTTTCCTATTTTTACTCACACAAGACGCTCTACAAGTTAAACTATTGCACATAAGCGATCGCAGTAGAATTGCATTTATATAAACGATCTCGTATTCTAAACATTCTATTTCATTTTCATCTGAAATCTCAGGAAACAAAATATATATCTGCAAATGATAAAGCCTTCGCCAATCCAATTGTCATATTATTCATGCTAACATTATCATGGAAGCTGGCCGTAAAATAAGTCGTCGGTTGCTAAGCCGACGTCCGTTAAAGTCCAACAGCTGCGCGACGATGCAGGCCACCGGCGCCGTCAAACGGGCCCAGTCCATGAATTTCAGACAGCTCTCGCAGCCCAATCCCAGCAGCGCCGGGCCGTTCACTGAGCAAAACATGGATCTGGACGGCAGCTCGCCCGGACCCTCGGCCACCCACATTGCCTTCCTCCAGCTGACCTCTGAGTACGCCGAGGGCGTGTTTCGACTGCTGCAGAACTCGTTTCGCCGCGAGGAGCCCCTGTGCAGCGCCCTGCAGCTGAGTCCAGACGACTGTCGCGAGCACTTCCGAGCCCTGGTCGACCTGGCCGTCAACGATGGCATCAGTTTCATTGCCCTGGACGCCAAAGCTGACACCGTGATTGGATGTCGGCTGAATACCGTTAAAATTGCCGTGAGTTAACAGTGCCGAGACGTAGGACTCGGCCTTACCGGACCAAACTGATTGGACTTATTTTAGTCCGAGGTTTAGCAATGAAGTATCGGACTTAACGGAATAAATGAGTCAGCTCCTTACTTTTAGTCCAAAAAGTCAAGTTCCTTGAATTCGGACGTTTTGGAGTAGCATTTTTACGAAAATATAATTTATAAACTCATACTGTTTGGTCCTATTAAAATTAAACGTTTAATCCGGTTAAGGAACGAGCGCACGCTCCTAAGCTATGATTATCTACCAGAAAAATGCCTCCATAGGTTACTGACGAAGTAGACATTATCACAGCTTTTGGTAACAATGCCACATTGGCAATACAAATTATTATTGTTATCTGGTATTTATAGCAAAATTTGATGACCGTGCATTTCATGATTGCAGTATTGCACGATTGAAATTCAAATTAAGATTACTGAAGTTAACAAAATTACAAATATATATAATACAATATGCAGCTTAATTTGAAAATAGCA
The DNA here is from genome assembly GCA_030248245.1 of Trissonchulus sp. WLG1_4. Classification (NCBI taxonomy): domain Eukaryota; kingdom Metazoa; phylum Nematoda; class Enoplea; order Enoplida; family Ironidae; genus Trissonchulus; species Trissonchulus sp. WLG1_4. The sequence continues at coordinate 10,110 of JASANF010016505.1, read as the reverse complement.
GCAAAAAAGACTTTTTGGCTGGGATTAATCACAGGAAGCTTTTTGCAGCGTATATAGCAATAATAAGAAGCTGCTCTAAAGTGATAAATTCTACTTTATTAGCGGACCGTTATTTTGTACTTTGATATGCATTTCCTTAACTTGATTTAGGTCTTATATATTATTATCTTTTTAATTTATTAAAAAATTATATATAATTATACACGTCTATATAACATTATAAATACAATTTGCTATTTTAGTCCGAAGAAGAACTTGAAACGCCCGGAAATACGGATAAACTAAAGCTTATATTCTCTCTCCACGAAAAATTAGAAAATGACTACGTTTCGACCTTCGAGAAAGGATACAAAATATTCAAATTAAATATTTTATCAGTGGATTCACGATATCGACGTCTAGGAGTCGGTGAGTAAAAACGTTATCACGACGTCACGTCGGTGGGTGATTCTTACATTGTTTTTTTGTGTGTTAAATACTTGAATGGTAAACCGGCTGGCGGTTGGAGCTATAAATATTCTGCTTTTTGCCAGCAAGTCAAGACACAAAACCAGTTATGCCACTGAAACAGAATGACAGACGCACTGGTAATTGGTCAAATTGGTAAGGAACAGGCAAAGGCAGAAACTCTTGTCAAACAGGAGGCCCAGCATATGAGCCTAAAACCGAGTGTTTTCTGGTTTATGCTTAGATCAGTGACTTGCACAAATATCAGATTAATTAGCAGTTTAGCAGACTGAGTAAAAACCAGTGTAAACAATGATAGCATATTTTTTAGCTATTGACCAAAAAATTTGCTATATGTATATATGTATGTACATGTGTGTAACTAAAAACTAAATAATAGGTTAAGTAAGAAAGAGCGATGTCAAATGAGTTATCAAGGCAATAAATTTTCAAAAATGTGCCCGCTTAGGGGCGGCAGTGGATTTGAAAAAGCCGATTTTGGGGGACGGCAGCGGGCCTTTCTGGGAGAATGGGCTGGTTAGGTTGGTGGCAGCGACCCCCCCTAAATTCCCCCACACCATGCCCATATGATTCTAGTCTTGAGATTTTGTTCTGGCTACGCCTCTGATCGTTTTTCTACTTTCAGCCCGTCGTCTATGCCAGATGTCTCTCAATCTGGCCAAACGACTGGAATATGACTGTGTTATGGTAACAGCGACGTCCTACAAAAGCCAGGCCTTGTTTGAGCACAAGTTTGGGTTCAAAGTGGTCAGTGCTGTGGACATTGTCAACTTCAAATGCCCCCTTACTGGAAAACAGCCTTTCATTCACGTTCCCAAAGACAATAAGGCAGCCAAACTGCTGATGAAAAAACTGTGAAAAACCAGTAGTTATTCATGTGTATATGACTAGGTTCTTAATTATATAAATGAATGAATAAAGCAAGTATATTATCATGGAAAAATGATGGGTGCGCCAAGTAGAATTCGCAATGGGGCGGAAATTTTCAACCCAACTAGACCCGAGAGGAGATCCAACCCGACCCGACAGGATCCGACTGACCCTACTTTTGATGAAGCTGCTATTAATACTCCTTGAGGATTCCAAGGCAAAATAGTGAAGATCGAAAAAGCAGGGTATGAATAATATGTTTTTTTCAAAATGAATATCATTGAGGCTAGTTTCTGAGGTGTATACAATGCCAATAAGAAGAAAGGAGAGTGTTTCATTATTCTCCTGACTATAAGATCATGTTAATAGTAATTAAAAATTAATAGTAAAGCTCTTAGTAAATACCAGTAAAGCAATACATATATAATTGAAAGAAAACCCATAGCAACAAACGGAGAGTTCAAGATGACTATCACAGCATAATTTAGATCAAAGCAAACTATAAATACCACAAACAGCAAACAAATGCATCTGAAATCTTGCAGCAGTCGGAGCCTGCCCGCCCGAGCCCACCAGTCATAGCTACAAAAGACAATTAATCTGAGGCACGGCGTGGCGCAGCGTTTTTTTTTGGCCAAATTGGTGGCCATGGCCACAAAAATTATGGATTGGCCACTAAAAATTTTGGGCTGGTGGCCAGCCTGGCCACCAAAATGTGAAGTTCGGAATGAAGAATGTTTCAAAATCAAAAAAATCGCCCGGCTTCTGGGGGCTCTCGCCCCCAGACCCCCATGTAGGTTACCAATACAAACAATGTATACTGCACAATCTTGACTCTTGATTTTTAATGCTTATACGCACTGTCATCTAAATGTGGTCTATTGTATCGCGATAGTTATTTCGGTTTCGTTGACAGTACTATGAATTTTTAGCGCGGCCGCCTCAGCGGCCGTGCATACTAAATTCAGGTAATGCACTGAAACATACATGTAACGGGGTCAAAATTTGGGGGGGGCCTCTCCGGCCAAATTTTGGGTACCCTCCCCCCCAGATTGACCAAAAATACCCTAAATTTTGCAAAATTTTCTAAAAATTTCGCCAAAAAGTGCCATTTTTTCTAAATTTTGCCCAAATTTCGGCGACCCTCCCCCCCGGGCCCTCGATTTTGGGTGGGGGTCCCCCCCATCCCCCCCTCATACATGTATGCACTGAAACTAAATTTGCATGTAAATCATGCTTAGTTTCAGTGCATTACTGCAGACTGTTGCATTGAGCAGCACAGCAGCCACGCATGCGCTGAAAAGGCAGCGCGGAGAGTGTGTGTGCGTGCGTCCATGTCTGTGTTCGTGTGTTGTGCGTATAAACGCTGGACAATTGACAACTTTGTAATTTCATCAATAAACTATCAGCCTGAATTATATAGAGTATACTTGGATTGTTTCAGCCTGTAATTGTGTGCTACGATTAATAATCAGGATTTTTTTGCTAAATTTAACCAGTGGTCAATGTATAAAACAATTAATGTTGGTATCATGCTGCTGTTGTATATTCTTCCAGTTTTTTCACAAAAAATTGGTAACATTTTTTGCGTCATTTTTCTGCGTTACTTAAAGTGACGACAGTAAAATAGCCTACGTAAGACCTAGCAAGAATTGTATTTTGTGGCGTCTGCAAAACTTAGAAAATCACGAAAATATTACAGTAGTAGTATGTATGATTGGAAATTTTATCGAGTGTCAACAAGCCCCAATTATTACTGTATTTAAGTAGTGTGAGTGACAAGGCTGCTTTCACATTCACACTACATTTGAAACTGTAGTTCAGGTACAAAATTTCGGCAAAAAAGGCGAGTAATCGAGTAATCGAGTAACCAAAACCAAGTAATCAAGCTTAGAAGCAAACTGTATGTACATACACCTATGTACGTCCAACGTTATCACTCAACAGCAAGTTCGTTTTTCGCATAATTCGTAGTAGTAGCAGTAGTTGTGACTTTGTGAGTCTCGAGCCATTTTTAACAAATGCGATCAAGACTCGATCGAAGTTGAAACTTTGTATTACATGGGCACAGAACTACTGCAAAAATAAAATGACTAGCATGCCGCGCTTAATTTTACCGATACGGTAAAATAATACTTGCTGTGGTCATGTAAAAAAAATTTACGCTCGTCAACAAAAGTGCATGTTGTTGTAAATATTTGTGAAGCCTTGGCATTGACTTGTGGGGTAGGCGTAGGGCTACCTGAATAAGTGAATTTTAGGTTATGCTATTTTTTCAAATTGCAGCACATTGCACACGCAATGCAGCACGCGCAAAAGGGCACATTAAATTGCACGTGTAAATTATAGAGCAACAAACAGCTGTTTTGTGACGAGAAAGCTTCCGGTTCAGCAAAATTTTTGTTGAAACTGACAAAGGAGACTTTTATATACTATTCTATATCAAGGGTGAAGCGAAGGGTTGGGGGGAGGGCGGCGGTGCGGCCCTTTAATTTGCTCTCCGAAATTTTTCTTTCAGTGAAATTGTACACAAGGGTCTCCCCTTTGGTTTTTCTCGCCCGGCCGAAAAAATTTCTGATACGTCTCCAATTGACCAAATTCGACCAATGTGTATGTGTGTACCAACATGTATGTGTACATGAGTGTATTATGTACAGTTTATTTGCTTAATATATATATTATACACTATGCAGTGTATCGTTTTAGCCGTCTTGCCATTGCAAAAATGACAGTTTAGTGGTGTAATTTGGTTGGTGATGGCAAAACACTTCGTAAACTTCTCAAATTTGCTAGCTTCTGGAAGCTGGCCGGCGTCTCAGTTAGGTAATTTTCAGTGTTTTTAACTCAGTAAATTTTTAACGTTTCAAATTGGCCACTAAATTTTTGCATTGGCCGCTAAAATTTTGGGTCTAGTGGCCAGCTAGCCACCAAGAAAAAAATGAAAAAAATAAACCCTGGTGGCGACAAATTTGTACTACCTACAAATTATAATAGACACATATAAATTCCTTATTAAACAGTGCTTGCTTTAAGATGCTTTAAGATGAAGACAACCGAGGTTGATCAGTTTCGAATCAGGTGGCGGTGCAGTTTGCGTCGGAAGGCTGGGGGATCTGTTTCCGATGCTTGTGGTAGTCGGTTCCACATGCGCGTAAAGAAGGGAATGAAACTGTTAAGGTGGTGACTGGTGTTGGATTTGGGTACTACGCGGGCAAGTGAGTGGGTGTATCTGGTGCCGCGAGTGTGCGGTCGCAAGGGTGGCAGAAGGTCACAGCAATTAGTTGGGGCAGTTCCAGAAATTAGCTGCTGATATACCGAAAGTCCTGCTACCGTACGCCGATGCCGCATAGTATCAAAGTTCCCCTGAGGTGCCAAGTGCAGCGCCTTATTGTCTAAGGCATCCATGCACTTGAAGGCATAATTCGGTGCATTTGTCCATAAGCAGCCGACGTATTTGAGAGTGGGTCTGATGGCAGATTTGAATACATGGGCGCGGGCGGTTTCGCTAAGCCAACCAGAAGAACGTCTTAGCATGCCCATCAGTCGAGCCCCCTTTTCCGCTTTGTTCATTATATGATCAGTCCATTTCATATCAGAGGATAACGTGGCCCCCAGGAGAGACAGGGCGTCCACTTGCGCAACGTTGGAATCCCCGAATTTGAGCGGTTGTATATCCGTAGCGTGCTTCGATCGACAGACGTGCATGTCCTGGCACTTCGTAGGGCTGAAATTTAGTTGCCATATTTCTCCCCACGTGGCTATGCGGTGTAGGTCTGCGTTTAGCATGGTTGTAGCTGCTGCCCTGTCTACTTTGGCGAAAGTGGTGTAAATCGTAATGTCATCAGCAAACATGACAACTGGATTTGTCGTTACCTCGGCCAAATCATTGATGTAAAGTAGGAACAGCAGTGGACCCAGAATTGACCCCTGGGGCACGCCAGCCAGCACTGGCTTCTCCGAGGAGGTTTTACCGTCAATGTAAACAACCTGTTTTCTCCCATGTAGGTAGTTACCGAGCCATTTGAGTAAATTGCCATGGATTCCGCAGTGATGAAGTTTGTGCAGGAGTCCCTTATGCCATACAGTATCAAATGCCGCCTTTATGTCCAGAGCCACGATACGGCCCTCACGGGCAGAGTCCAAGGCGTTAGTGACTGTTTGAGAGATAAGCAGAAGCGGGTGCACGGTGGACCGATGTTTGCGAAATCCGTATTGGTCTTCACACAAAATGGCATTTCTATCCAGAAAGGACGTCAACTCAAAGGCGATGTAGCTGTCCATTATCTTAGAAACAATAGGCAATAGGGCAACAGGGCGGTAGCTTTCTGGGTTGCTGCGATTTCCTTTCTTAAATATGGGAATAATTTTGGCTTTTTTCCAATCGACTGGAACTACCCAAGTCATTGACAGATTAAGGGGGTAGTGTCGCGAAAGCAGTCGATTTTGCGTAACTGTAAAACATTTTTAGAAAAAGATAAGACATTGTTCTTTATATATTTTGAAAATATATGTTAAGCCAAGTATTTTCGCCAAGTTTCATCACAATTGATGCAGTATACTGTTTGCAGTGAGGTCGCAAAGTCGGAAAAATGACGTTTTGAAAACCTATTCACATTCGATTTTTTCGTCACAATTATCAACTTATTTGTTTAATTTGTTTACATAGACTAAAAGGACATATGTTGTAGTTTACGCACACAAAATTTAGTGCAAATTGCTTGAGTGGTTGCGGAGTAATAATACCTGTTTGAACTGTGAAACTGTGCGTAAACAGTGAAGTACTCACAGCAATAAATTGTGAAAAATTTAGACGCTTATTGTAAAATCAAAAGAAAAACGAACCTTCATTTTTCTTTTTTCTTTTTTGTGGCAAAAAACCGTGCGTCGACACGTTATGTGTGCTTCACAAGCTGGCCAATCTGATATCTGGCTGAATTAGTTGAATTATCATGTCCTTATTGTGTAATGTCTGGCTTACAATCGGTGATTGGTTCAAGATATTGGTAGATATTGGTAGTCTACTGTCTGGCAGTACTTATTTAACACAGTATAGCATTGGACTAGTTTCTCAGTGAACGTACAAGTTCAAAGCAAAAAGATCTCTTTTTGCAACCTATGAGCAAAACTGCTTTCGCGACACTACCCCCTTAAATAAGTCAGCCAGAGGTTTAGACAGCTCGCGCCAACACGTCTTCAGCACGATTCCCGGTATACCGTCAATTCCGGGCGACTTCGTCGCATCAAGGTCCCGTAGTATTTTGGCAACTCTTCGCGGTCTGAATCTGATATTAGGTAAGATCTGGTTTTGAGCTCGGTAGAAAGGGGGAACTGGGTGCACATCCATAATGCAAAAAAATGAGAACTGAGCAACACTTTACGTTTAAACTACCTATTGGGGAGTGAGCGAAACTAAAACATCAACGGCCGTATTCTCAAAATCACAAATCGGGTAAACTCGGGCTATGCCCTGCGGCCTGCAGTAAAGGTATCGTAAACTATGAGTATATATTATATTGTAAAACCCACATCGTTAAGATTAGGCTGAATAACACACTAACTTGTTTTGCAGCTAATGATAATTATAAAATCTTGTGAATTTTTCACCTCAACGCCCCATGTGTAGTCTTACATACAGAATTCCATTTACTCTTAACTTTTACCAGTGGGTGAGAATAGCTAACTTTACCCCATGGGCTATATTCAGATAATTTCCCTGTTCTGAGTCTGCTAAGACTAACGATCTTGAAGTTTTTGACATAGTACAAACATTATCGCAATGCACTATTGTAGAGTCAAATGCGTATTATGAAAGACCACAAACGGTAGCCAACAGAAACCCAAAATTGTTAAAACTAAACCTGTGGTATGTGAGGCAATGAGCGAACAGAACAGAATAAGAAAAAGCTATGTACAAAATAAGGCCCAATTCATACGGACAGCCGCATGTCTGTTCAAATTACGAACCTCCTAGCCATTAGTCAGCTCGAAGAACTACTTATAACTGACAGTTCAACTTTGAGTATAAATAAACCCGTTGACGCAAATGAACCTTCGCATGGTTTGCTGAGCTGACGCATATCATACAGTCTGACAGTGCCATCCGAACAGCCAGCGGCCAACTGCCACGGTCGACAGGGGTTCACGTCAATGGCGCCCACGGCACGACGGCACTCCACGATCACATCCTAAACTGCACCACCACATGTTCTACTGTTCTCTTGCTTTGACTCAGTGATAAATTTGTCGTACCTATTTGGTGATCATTCATTACCATTTTGTCAATAAAGCTCTTTTACATGACAGTTTCAACACTGGGTCGAAACTCGAAACGCCCAAACCAAAACACGAAAATAATTCTTACAGAGTGTGAAGCTCTTGAAAACAAGGAAAGAAAGAGCTTCGGTATGACGGTATATACTTCGGTAAGAGCAAAAAAGTCAAAATTTTAATTAAAGTAAAACTGAGTTGTTTAATCAGACTGCTATCTTCGTCACTGACTCCCAGGCCGGGCGCAATTTATGAAATAGCGAACCTGTCTAATAGCCCCTTTCAGAAACAAGTCTTTAGAAGTATGGCATGCTCAATACTTTTAAAACGTCATCATAATAAGAAATATTGACATGGCTTAAGGTTCTAGAGCTGAATGCTCTGGTCATCGGCTGATTTATGAAATATTGAGGTGAAAAAAGACTCAAGTTCACAAAGGCAGTCGGACTCCGGAGTGGTATTGTGCAAAATACACATTAATATTCATTAGAAAAATGATCCTCTTCATTCCACAGCAGTGTGGCACACTTTTGGTGAATATGTTTATGTCGGCTTCGTGAAAAACCAGCTTAACCAGTAACATTCATAAAAAATCTTATATAATTATCTTCACAAAAATTAAAAATCTATGACCTCAAAGTGACTGCAAACGAGACATTTCTAATTAAGAAACCTACATCCTGGCATGGTGAGCAACGTTGTTTAACTCTGCGGTCGAACCATCGCACTGTACCATCTTCGCCACACGAAAGAAACGTGTGTGGATCATTGGGAAACACACCCACCTGAAACAAGAGGAACGAAAATGCTAGCTGTTAGGAAATTCTGGGACAACTTTGTTTACACTAACTTAGAATTATCATTCATAATCATTTAAAAATCAGTTACGTATGGCGTACGTATCACTCAGACCCGCCAGTGTTTGAAACTACAGAGTATAACAATTACGTCAAGTTTTAATATTAAATAAATAAATGGGCGCACTAAATTATTTTTTCTTGAAAATTTTGTTTACAGAAGAAGCCTAATTGAATCTACAAAATACTTCGTACCTCGTATGTAGTACTAACATGGCACCCAAACACAAAATTTCCGTGTGTATCTTCTCGTTCTACATCCGTTAATATGACACAACCGTCACCTGAGCAAGAAACAGTCTGAAAAAACAAACGCACATATTTATCATTGTTGTAATACAATGTTCGCACAAGATTAATCCGTCAATAAAATTGTCAAATACTTCCCGTTCGCCCAAAACCGGTGGTCGACGCCCCCCCCACCCATATTTGCTCAGCTGTATATACATGTGTGGTATACATATATAATAACCAATAGCAATAGGATTAAGACGTTGGAAACAAGGTTACACCACGATGACTAATTACACGCTGTATGTATTCCTAAATTGCTATTAAATCTTAATTTTTAAAAGATACAACATAAGATGACGTTCCAAGGATTTTTTCACAGCAGGGCATTTTAAAAGTTGTTATTACTAATTAGCCAATTCTGTAACGTGTATTGGCATATATATATATATATATATATATATATATGTGTGTGTGTGTGTGTGTGTGTGTGTGTGTGTGTGTGTGTGTGTGTGTGTGTGTGTGTGTGTGTGTGTGTGTGTGTGTGTGTGTGTATGTGTATATACATATATATATATATACTGCAAGCGAGAAAAGGGTGCGTGTTATCCGGGGCGTAGCCAGGTGGAATCCCCCATGAATTTTTCCGACTGATATTTTTAAAAATTTTAAAAGAACGACATTTTTAAAACTTTCAAAATAAAGAAAACAACTACATTTGATCCAGATAGCTTGACGTCATCTTGAAACAGGGTTTTTTTTCAAAATCGGCACTGTGTAAATAATTGTGTAAATTAAGAATTTGCTGTGTAAATTAAGGGTATGTTTGTGGTAAATTTTTGAAAGTGTGTATTTTGGAGTACTTTTAGGTAAAAAACTATTGTTTTAGGACTTGGAAAAACCGTATTTTAACTTTGCGACTCGAAGTACGAAAGTAAAAATTATGAGTAATGAGGATGGAGTGTACCTGTGCACCCTAGTCCGAGCTGGACCCGGAAAACAACTTAGAATAGGCATATATCCGCAGGTTTACACAGCGATCTCTATCCAAATTGATACAGAATCTCAGAATCTGGCTGACAGTCTTTACACGTCAACCAGATCGTACACATTTTTTTAATTTCGGGCTTAAAACCTACCCTACAGTTTTCTCTTGTAGACCCCCCTCTCCCAAGTCTGCCGCAATTTTTACATTTTTTAGACGAAATTTCGGCCAAATTCAGTAAATTGTATCAAAAATGGCCAATTTTCAAGTGCCAAGAGCAAAAATATATTCTTGTTTAAATATTTTGTACACTCACAAAATAAAGAGATTTTTGCAGTATTTTCTATAATATGCGCCAGGACCCCCCCTCTTTTACCCCTGGCACGGACCACCCCTCCCGCCCCTAGGATCGAATTGTGGGAGGGGCGTAAC
>JASANF010016502.1:0-24189 GCA_030248245.1 Trissonchulus sp. WLG1_4 | reverse complement strand
ATCAGGTAAGTGTATTCTAACTGACGTAACAGGTTTGCGATGGCCTTTGACCAGTGTACTTGAATATGTATGCTTTATACTTACTGAAAAACTGGGCGCCGCAGATTGGGCTTGGTTAATTTTGATTCAGTATTCTCAATGTGCTGCTAATGCTAACACTAAAATGCTCATGCGCGGGAGTGTGTTTTACACGTCAGCCTTCGTTTGATCGCAACCGTCATCTAAATTTTACCTACATATATTTTGTTTTACTTGCTCGCTTCTGATAATGTACTGGCTTTGCAATTTCCGCCGTCACATAGTGCCAAAAATTACCAAAAAATGCTTTCCCAGGAATCGATCCAACAACCTTCGGTTTAAGAGTACAACATCTAAACCACTTCATAATGCTGCCGTCATGTATTTTAGAGCGCTCTCAAATTAATTCCATAAGGTGCATGTTTACAACATAGTTTTGGAAACTTTGGAGGTAAAATGTTAACGACATCCATGCCTATGGAACGAAATCTTTTGAACGTTTTACAGCCTTATTAGCAGATAGGTAATTAGTATGCATTAAAATTACATATTAGCTGTCCCAACAGGTTTACATTGGTCTCAGGCCAATGCACTTAAAAATTATATCGCAATGCTTACTGAATATTTTTGCCGCAGACTGCGCTTGTTCTATAAACCATTAAAACACCCAACTGGCAGGAGTACGTAATCGTTGAAGGTGAAGACATGGTATGAGAAAGCAAGATAACCACTTTATTAACCTGCACTAAGTAATTTTGGCGCTGGCGACTATTACATCGAGACCGCTATCTCTATACACTTAAGAGTTATGTAGGCACACAAATACACTCTCGTTTTTGACCTAATAACCTTAAAGTTAACCTCAGCTTAGACTTGTGAGAAGTAAATGCTAACAGTGTATCAAAAAATTATGTATTTAGATGCTGTAGATATCAGTCTGGGGATCAGGAAGATAGTCGTCAGAAAGAGACATTCAGGCGTACATGTTTCGACATTGTTGGGTTGCTGTGATGACAACCATTCGGCATGCGAGTTCGAGACGTTTTTAGTTTATCCAGATCAGAATAACAAAGATGACCGGACTGCTTACAGATACTACGGAGTTGTGGAATCCGATTGCGAGTATTCTTATCATAAACAAAACCGCAGGGTTAAGTTTATTTTATTTTCAACTTTAAACAACATTTTTTATACTATAGCTGACTAGTGTATTATAGAACATAGAAGAGATCAGAGATCCTCAGAGACGCGCAACTCAGGCCGAAAATGGTAGTTTTTAGCAAGCGATCGCTTGCCTGCAGCTTGAAGGCGAAAACCAAATTTGATTGAAGTTTCATGTTGAAAATTTCTGACAAAAAACAACAACGAGCTACAAAAATTAAGGAATCTCAATAGTTATTATGGAATACATCGTTTTGTGCTTGTAGTTCATCTTTTTGTTTTTTTGGTAGCCTATCTGGCTGAATTTTGGTGACTTCAGATAAATTGAGCGAAGTGACGTTTTTTAGTTTCTTATGAAGGGTAATAAGCTAAAACATTTTGCGCCAATTAGGCAATAAAATAATCTAGATTTAAAAAAACATAAAATCTTCGAGAAGTGTGAATATAACATGAATGTTAGTGTATTTTGTCCTTTGAAACAGCGATATATGATAAACTCTCGCGAAATACAATGACTTAAGTTTGGGTTGTTGTGGTTTTTTGTTTGGTTTTTGTTGGGTTTTTTTTTGTTTTTTTTTGTTTTTTTTTTCTTTTTTTTTTTTTTTTTTTTTTTTTTTTTCTATTTTTTTTTTTTTTTTTTTTTTTCTTTTATTTTTTTTTTCCTTTTCTTCTCTATTTCTTTTTTTTTTCTTTTTTCTCTTTTTTTTAACTCTCTTTTTTTTTCTTTCTCTTCGTGTTGTCGTTTGTTTTCGGTTATTGGCCGTTTTTTGCTTGGTGGTGGTTTATTGCTGGTTGCTGGCCGCGTCGGTTCTTTCTGGTGCGTTGTCTCGGTGTCTTTGCTGTTTGTGTGCGTCTATTTCTATTCTGGCTTCTGATTCTTTTTTTGCTTTTGATGGTTGCTTTTTGTTTTCTCGCGTTTCGTTCGTTCTGTTTTGTGCTGGCTTGCTTTGCGCTGTGAGCCGCGTCTGGTCCGTTCTTCCTGCGCCTGTGCTTGAGTTTGCGTCTTGGACTGGAGGAAGTGCAGAACTGGCTGGTTTTTGGTCTTGCCACTTCTCATCTCTCACTCCCCATGTGTGATTTGAGTTACAAAATTTTGGGTGAAAAAAATTGTAAAACTAAGCGGTAACTTAAAATAATTTTAAAGTTTTAAAACTGTTTCTCATCGTAAAAACATCGACATCACGGAGGGGTATGGTCTACAGAGACAACTGTGAGAAACGTGTCAACAACGGCTAAGCTATACTTTCCTTTCATTTTTAACTTTGGTACTATCATGTGCATAAATGCCTAGATGAAATGAATAGTTGGGTATTCACTAGGCAATGACACGTTCACAAAAATCTGTAAACGTTTAAACGCTCGCGCTTACAGATGAGCAAACGCGTTTGAACGTTTAAACATATAAACAAGTGAGCGTTTAAACGCGTTTAAACAATTAAACGCGTAAACAAGTGGCGTTTAAACGCGTTTAAACGTTTAAACGTTTAAACCGTTGAACAAGTAAGCGTTTAAACGCGTATAAAACGTTTCACCGATTGTACATGTAAGCGTTTAAATGTTTATGTTTAAGCGTTTAACCGTTCGCTAAACCGTTTAATGGTTCGCAAACTGTGTTTTTTAAACCAGTAAACGTTTGAACGGTTCCAAACCGGTTAAACGTTTAAACGCGTTCAGACTTAAACGGTTCAGACTCGTGCCTACTATTCATCTAGAGTATTTTTCGAGGAAAAATTTTTCGGCTGCGGCCGAATCAAATAACCGCTAATTTTCGTAGCGTGTATAGCGCAAATAGCGGGAGGCGGTGGGGGGGGGCGTTTTTGAGCTGGACACTATAATAGCGCAAATAGCGCAAATAGAGAATAGGGGTGGGGGGTAAAATCTTGTGCTCGTGCACGCGACATCTACCCAAAGTTGAGTCCAAGCAATGTGTCAACTGGCCAATCAAATGGACTGGCCCGGCCTTTTGAAATACTTGTTTGGGCCAAAAACTTAAAAATTGAGCGTAAAAAATGTGTAAATTTTCAACTTAAAATGATCTGGATCAGCATTACAGACACCAAACTAAGCCAAATGTAGCATGAAATATTCATCAATGCTGACCTAATAGGCAACGGTGGAAAGTTGTGTTGTCAGCAGTAACATTGGCTAACGTGACTACAACTGGAAAGTATCAAAATTACGAAAAATATTCGTTTTCAGAGTCGTATAGTGAGAACCTGCAGCAGAATCAGAGCTAATTTTTACTTTTTTGTTAATGTGGTAGGTCCACCTACAAAATATCAAAAAATAAAGCACAGTAAAAAGTGTCGCCAAAAAAGTCAAGCACCGTGTGGTCGATTTTCTCTGAAACCTGAAATATATATTCGTCCACACGCCACTTGTGAATTGAAAGTGAATTTGTTATCTTTTTACGGTCCCTGTTCCTGGATGTCGCCGACCGTCCCCATTATCATTGTATACCTTTGTATTATCATAAAAAAGCATAACAGGAATAAGAAGTACACTATTTACAATTGCAATATTGTAATATTTTAACATAAATTTATAGACTGGCCTTCAAGAATTATATAACTTCATACATGGAAACGTCTATGGTGATCACTATCTTAGCCGCTATAAGTTTAACGGAGTAGGAATGGACACGATAATTGGTCGCATATCTATTTATGAAAGTGATGCGCCAAATCATCGTTCTGACTGTCTAACATCTTTTGACATAACCACTACTGTAAACACTGCAGATCGTGCCACAAGAGAACAAAACTTTTATCATAATTTGGTGGACAGCTTTACTCAAAACTGCTATGTAGAAGTCCAAGTTATGTAACCTGTGGTGAAAATAGGGGAGAGAGGTAGAAGAGGTTGGAAAAATAGAGCACAAAAGGAAAAAAAAAGAATAAAAAAAAAGAAAAAAAAAAAGTAAGGTAAGAGAAGAAGAAAAAAAAAAAGAAAAAAAGAAGGGAAAAGGAAATAAAAGAAATAAATTAAAAGGAAGAAGAAAAAGGAACTAAGTGGAGGTAAGTAAGAGAATTAATTGGAATTGATAAAAGAAAAAAATAAATTAATTAGGTATAGTGGTTAGGGAGATAAAAATTTATTTAGTCTATGCTATGTCACGCGTCAAGAATTATATTGTCTGGGAAATTAAGCTAATAAAAACCACAAAAAAATTCTGTGAGGGAATTTGTATATATATAATAGTGTGAAGTGATAGGATGATTATTCATTGAAAGTTATGGGTGGGGGGGGGGGGGGAGGAGAAAATGATAGTATTTTTAAAATTTTTTTTTTTTGGAGAAAATAAGTTATTTTTTTGATCCCCCCTTCTTTTATTTTTTTAATTTTTTACATGTACACGTGTCCCTCCTGTCATGTGTGTTTTGTCTGGGTTCTGTGTTGTGGCTGTGGGTATATATACACAGACTATCAGCGTCTAAAGCTAAAAAACTTGAACGTTTGAAATTTCGGCAAAAGATGTCAGAATGGAGACTTTCATGCTCAGTGAGACATTTTTGTTTTGTAGAAACAGGACTTATTATTTTCTTAACAAACAACACTTTCAAAGTAGAATTTTTTGAAAATTTAAATTAATGCCACCGTTGCAACTCTAGCTTGGTTAAATGAAGATGTCTGGAACAGTGAGTGGCGCAATGGTTAGTGCGATAGCCTGGTAAACCGCAGTTTGGTGGGTATATTCTCAGTCCGACATCTGCGTTTCAATTATTTTCATTTTGGCCGTTTCATTTTCTACGACAGAATTATACTGCTTTTAGGAGTCTACTTGTTTAATTGTCAGTGTGATAACGGCGTTCATATTTTTTGGTATGCGGTTTATATCGTGCTGGCGGCTGCCTTACTGTCGCTGGGTAGCGTCTTTCTTGTACAGGTTCAGGATTTGCCTTTGTGTAGTGCCAAGTCAGGGCCAGGCGATCATTGATCCTACTATCAGTTTCACGGAGACTGCGTATACTGTCGTGGTCTTTCTATTTTTTATCGTAGTTCGTAATTTCACTTTGATTTGGTTTAATCGCTGATCTATCAATTATACGAACATGATGGTGTTTCAGACAATTGAAGTGAGCCATTAGTCGGCGAAGACGGTTTTCGTTATGCTGTAAGCGGTAAACATCATCTGAGATTTTCTTTATGATCGTGACAGCCCGGTCCAGGAACTTTGGAGCTTTCTTTTAGCAGGCACGTACAGCCAAACGTAATCTTTTTCTTTGTAAGAGTCGCCGTATTTCTTTCTACTGTAATAAAAATTTTGTTTTTCATGAGCAGCTTGGAAATGTTTCGCCACTAATGATTCGATTTTTGAGCATACTCATGGGTTCGTTGTACATACTCGCCAACGGTATGCCTTTGTGATTGATTTTCCGGTAAGTCCACAAACAAATCCATAGGAACACGCGAAGCACGACCGAACATTACCATTGTAGTGCAAATTTAGTTGTACACTGTACGCAAGAGTTATAAGACAGCATAATGGGAACTAAAAGTTGGCGCCAATTATCGTCCAAACTTTCATCTACCATTGTTATTAATATTTGTTTAATTGTTCTGTTAAGCTTCTCTACCGCACCTGCTGACATTGGATGATATGGCGATGAAAACACTTTATTAATTTCCAATAACGAACAAAGCTCCTTCGTCAGCTGCGACTTAAAAGAAGCTCATTGGTCCGTATGCAGCTTCTCTGGGACGCCAAATCGGCATATGAACTGACTAAATAAAATTTCAGCCACTTCTTGGGCTGTCGCGCGCTTAAACCTTTCCCGCATACTGTTACATAAATGTAAAAATTGCACTATTTTACACTAGTGAAATCTGTCGGCTTTATGTTTCACAGAATCGCTTACTTTACGAGAATGCCTTAGGTATCCGAGTGAAACCAGCCGGTGGCCAAGTGGCTAGGTGTGACAGTCCGGCCACAAAGCTGCCCCTGTGACGCAGGCTCCGTCTGTGGTGACGGATCAAAACCCAGCCAATGACTGGACTTAGTGCATTTTTGAAATTTCATGCAGCAAAGGGTTAATTGGGTAACATTCTATGTATCGACTGAACCCGTCAATAACCACGAGTATATATTTATGACCTTTGGCTGAGGGGTGAAAAGGACCAATTAAATCAGCGGTCACATGTTCTAGCGGGTATCCGGTGGAAATCGGGTGCAGCGGTGCTTTTCTGGTTTTAGGACCTGACTTTGCCGAGGCTTATCGGCTACAACTTGCACAGTAGGCTTCTACATCCTTGACTTGGCCTGGCCAGTAGTATTTGTGTCGTAGTCTTTCTTTTGTTTTGGATACACCGAGATGACCCGCTGTCGGTGCGTCATGGGCATATCTCAGGGCGTCCGGCACCAACACTTCAAGCAAAACCAGCTGGAGTTAGCCTGTGGAATTTTGAAACCACCGCCTGAATAGTAATCCCCGCTGACGTTCTAAACGAGAAAATTGCACCCACAGAGTTTTCAGTATTTCTGGTTGACTGTCTAACTCAATGTAAGCAGCTCTTACACCCAGGCGAATCCATTGCGACACCGTGCCCAGAACATCGTCTTTGATTTGCAAATTTTTTACTTCCTCTTCATTGTAACCGGTTATGTGGATAGCTGTTTTAGCATCCTGCTGACTTCTAACTGTTGCAACTTATATTGACTTAGCTTCATTCTTATCAAACAATCCACATTGTCGGCATGGCACCCTTGATAAACCATCCGCAATAACATGTTGCCTTCCTGGAAGATGCTGTATGTCAAAGTCAAAAGCAGCTAACTTTTCCTGCCACCGAGCTAGCTGACCTTCAACCTCAGAAAAAGATCTGAGCCAAATCAAAGCACTGTGATCTGTTTGAACCGAAAATTTGCTGCCTGTTAGGTAATGCTTGAATTTTTCAATGCCTTGAACCAAAGCAATAATTCTTTCCTTGTAACGCAGTACTTTCGTTCGGATTTAGACAATGCTCTGGACTCGTATACAATCACATGCTCCCCATTATCTAGATTTTGTGATAGCACTGCACCGATGTCGTAGTCGCTAGCATCTACGTCTAGAAGAAAGCTGCGCTTAAAATTTGGAAATAAGAGCACGCGTCACTAGTGTTTTCAACAAGTTGAACGCAGCTTCGCATTGGTCAATCCAACTGAACGGTCTACCTTTCTCAGTCAGGCGATAGAGTGGAGCAGCTACTTGAAAAAAGTTAGACACAAACTTCCTGTAATAGGCTGCAAATCCAACAAAACTTCTAACCTCGGCCGTTGACTGAGGTTTTGGCCATTTTGTAGCTGCAGACGTTTTGTTTGGATCTGTCTTTAGTCTTCAGACGTCACGAGATAGCCCAAATAACGGTTTCATTCTTGAAAAATTCAAATTTAGACGGTTTTAGTTTCAAATTCGAGTCCCTCAATCGCTGAAAGATTTTGGCTGTTTTTTTCAAGTGCTCGTCAAACGTTTTACTGAAAATTATTATGTCATCCAGATAAACGAGACATGTTTCCCACTGAAGACCCGCCAACACTGACTGCATAAGCTGCTGAAACATCGCTGGTGCGTTAGTGAGTCCTAACGGCATCAGGGTTGTCCGTATACACGTACAAAAGGGCGGGGGCGCGGTTTCCTGTTTTCTCCCTGGCCCTTTCGGGCCTTCCGGTTTCCAGATAACCAGATAAGGGTTATTAAGTCTTGGCTCCCCCCTGCGAATTTAGTTTCCTCTTTCTTCTCCGCGAAAAAAACGTCTCGTGTCGTGTCTATCCTTTCTCCCGCCCCCGGTCCCCCCCAAAAAGTGGGGTGCCCCCCCTCTTTTTAAATTACCCCAAAGAGGCTTGCCCAAGGCCATGAAAATTTCTTTATTATTCTTTTGGCCAACGTGTCCTCAAGCATCTGTTTGACTTCTTCACGTTTAGCGAAAGGCAAACTTCTAACTGCTTGTTTGATCGGAGCATGGTCCCCAGTGTCAATACCATGGTGGACTTTATTAGTTTTTCCATAGTCTTGATGTGATAAGCGAAAATGTCCCAAAAGTAACTGTAACTCTGACAGTAACTTATAACTCTGACCGGTATCAGATAGTTTGAAGGTACTTTAACAAGCAAACGAGCGACACCTAGCTGAAGGTCTTTAGGCTCCGCGGCTATCTGGTAGGGTTGCAACGGTTCTATAACCCCAGTTAGAGGAATAGTGCCCGTCGCTTTCACTCTACCACACAGCAGCAGTTGCGACATAGCTGGTACAACAGTTTTGTATTGTACAGTTACAGTTCTAACATTAGCACAGTTATCAATTTCTTGACAAATTATTAACAGGCCAAGTCTTAATACGGCTGCAGTCTTTCTAATCTTTTGTAATTAGAACAGCATTTATAGTTGAATAAAGAGTCAGCTCCTAGAATTAGACTGTCAGCAGAGTCATCTACCACATAAAAGGGATGTTTTGTGCTTAAAGTACCCATTTGCAAACTCAACGTGTCACAGCGCAACACAGAAACGCATTGACCCTCAAAACCAACAAAATTAATTTGTTGGGTTGAATCCACCTCCAACTTGGCCCCCGTAGCACTTTTCCCCACAGAATGCCTAATAATACAACATTCTGAACCAGTGTCAATGAGCAAATTGACAGAAACATTACCAATTTGGGCCGTGGATTAGCAAACAGCTTGGCTTTTTATTTTACAGTTTTCGACAGAACTAACATTCACTTTCGACACCCGCCGATCTTTTTTTCTGACGTGACCAACTCGAAAAAGTACTGGGTTAACCTTTTTTGGAGCATTAGATCAACGTAAAATGCCTAAAAACAAACTATTAAACTCGGTTACGACACACAAAAAAGAGTTAATTGTGACAACTGACCGACTGAAAGCAATTAGTTTCAATTTACCAGATACCCCTCGCATACGAAAGAAGAGACGCGAAAGACCAGTTGGCACAAACAAAGATTGGGGCAAAACCGGTGTGGAAAAGAGAAGACGATAAAGTGATTCGGAGTTAGTCAAGAGAGATAATTCAGCAGCCCAAAGCCAGGAGGAGCGGAACTAAACTACAACTCATGCCAGAATATGTACAATACAAACTGCAGTGAATGCTTGGACGGCCAAGGTGAACTGGTTAGTGTGGCGCCAAGGATCGAATCGGTTGGTGGGTAACGAACGAGTGTAAGCGAAATCGAAATAGCACTTTTTGTGCTATAGCGCTTTTTTTATGCGCTATATGCGCTATGTGCGCTATAAGCGCTATGGAGTTTGCTATATGCGCTATTTGCGCTATAGCGCTTTTTGGGGGTGCTATATGCGCTATTTGCGCTATATGCGCTATCGAAGGTGCTATATGCGCTATTTGCGCTATAGCGCTTTTTGGGGGTGCTATATGCGCTATTTGCGCTATATGCGCTATCGAAGGTGATATATGCGCTATTTGCGCTATAGCGCTTTTTGGGGGTGCTATATGCGCTATTTGCGCTATATGCGCTATCAAAGGTGCTATATGCGCTATTTGCGCTATAGCGCTTATTGGGGGTGCTATATGCGCTATTTGCGCTATATGCGCTATCGAAGGTGCTATATGCGCTATTTGCGCTATAGCGCTTTTTGGGAGTGCTATATGCGCTATTTGCGCTATAAGCGCTATCGACGGTGCTATATGTGCTATTTTTTTGGATATGGATGAAACTTCTACAAAAAAATGGCCAGGGTGGCCACCCATTGCGAGATTACTAGCTTAACGCTCTATCGACTGAGCTACGCTGGCCTATTGGTGTTTGTGTTAATTTCCCTTTAAATAGTGATGCTGATCTTGGAAAGCGCTTATAGCACCTATAGCGCTTATAGTGTGCTATTTGCGCTATTTAGGCGCTATTTTGTGCTATTGGCTAACTTATTGAAAAGTTTTGTACTTTTTAGCACGTATACAATCCCTCAATAAACAAAAAGAATTTTAAAAGTATTTTAAAACTTTTGTTTGTGTTCTGGACGTCGATATGAAAAAATATTGCACAAATAGCGCATATAGCACAACGATAGCGCATCAAAGTGCTATACGCGCTATTTTTTTCATAGGCTTAAAAAATAGCGCTATAGCACCCGAGGGTGCTATTTGCGCTTTTAGGCGCTATTTTGTGCTATTGGCTAATTTGTTGAAAAGTTTTGTATTTTTTAGTAAGTATACGGACCCTCAATAAATTAGAAAAATTTTAAAATTATTTTTAAATTTTTGTTTGTGTTCTAGTCGACGATACAAAAAAATAGCGCATATAGCACAACGATAGCGCATGAAAGTGCTATAAGCGCTATTTTTTTCGTAGGCCTAAAAAATAGCGCTTATAGCACCTTAGGGTGCTATTTGCGCTATTTAGGCGCTATTTTGTGCTACTGGCTAATTTATTAAAAAGTTTTGTATTTTTTAGTAAGTATACGGTCCCTCAATAAGTTAGAAAAATTTTTAAATTATTTTTAAATTTTTGTCTGTGTTCTAGTCGACGATACCAAAAAATAGCGCATATAGCACAACGATAGCGCATCAGAGTGCTATAAGCGCTATTTTTTCGTAGGCTTAAAAAATAGCGCTTATAGCACCTGAGGGTGCTATTTGCGCTATTTAGGCGCTATTTTGTGCTATTGGATAATTTATTGAAAATTTTTGTTTTTTTAGTGAGTATACGGTCCCTCAATAAATTAGATTAATTTTAAAATTATTTTTAAAATTTTGTTAGTGTTCTAGTCGACGATATAAAATATAGCGCATATAGCAAAACGATAGCGCATCAAAGTGCTATAAGCGCTATTTTTTTCGTAAGCTTAAAAAATAGCGCTTATTGCACCAGATGGTGCTATTTGCGCTATTTAGGCGCTTGGACGCTGCTTGGACTTGATTATTTTTATATTATTATGATTATTAACTCATTATTGCTTTAAACTATTTCTCGTTATTTTCCTGCTTAACAAGTAAGTTATATATGTTTTTTGGTTATTTCCTTTAATGATCTGTTTTTAATAGAATATTAATATGCTGGAGAATACTTTATGAATCTTTTTACCCTTCTAGGGTTCCATTTTGCGTAACCAATAGGAGCGAAGAATGGAAAGTTATGTTGGGTAATTGCCTACAATTTTGACTAATAGGCGCGAGGGATGGAAAGCCCTACAAACCCAACAACCGGGGGGGAGGGGGGGTTAGCGCCTACTCAATAAATTAGCCAATAGCACAAAATAGCGCCTAATTAGCGCAAATAGCACCCTCATGTGCTATAAGCGCTATTTTTTAAGCCTATGAAAAAAATAGCGCTTATAGCACTTTGATGCGCTATCGTTTTGCTATATGCGCTATTTTTTAATATCCTCTATCAAAACACAAACTAAAAGTTTAAAAGAATTTTAAACTTCTTAATTTTAATTGAGACATCTTATACGTACTAAAAAGTACAAAAGTTTTTATAAAAATAGCCGATAGCACAAAATAGCGCCTAAATAGCGCAAATAGCACCCTCAGGTGCTATAAGCGCTATCGAATAAAATAAAAATTTTATTTAAGTAAAAATAGCGCCTCCAGAAAAAAATAGCACCTGCCATGCGCTATTATAGCGCTGTGCTATTATAGCACTTTGATATTTTTCGGATTTTGAAATGTGCTATAATTTGCCGAAAAAGCGCTATTTTCCAAAGCGCTATTTTAGGTGCTAAAGCCGCTATTTTAGGTGCTATATGCGCTATATAGCGCATATAGCGCTTATAGCGTGTATAGCAGGGGGGAGGGGGGTACCTGTCGTAGCGTGTATAGCGCAAATAGCGGGGGGGTGTGGGGGGGGGCGTTTTTGAGTTGGAAACTATAGTAGCGCATATAGCGCAAAAATCGCCTAGGGGGGGGGGGGTGGCGTTTTTGAGCTGGAAACTATAATAGCGCAAATAGCGCAAATAGCGCCTAGGGGTGGGGGGGTTAAATCTCGTGCTCGTGCACGCTTACACGCGACATCTACCGGTTGGTGGGACGGTAAGGGATTAATCGGTTGCTGAGGTGGCAAGGGAAGATCCGGTTGGTAGAGCGGCAATTAATAAAATTGCTGGGTCCGCAAAGACGGTGTTTATTTACGTTTTTCAACGCGTGTGGATGTAAAGGAAATAAAAAACTAATACTCATAGACTATATTTGTAGACTGCCTTTTTCAGCCCCGAAGACCATGTTCATTGCCATCAATTGCAATTTGTCTTTTAGTATGGCATTCATTCTTTTCAGTACTAGAACAAAAATTCAATTGCAGTATACATTTTTTAAGAAGACTCCCGGCTGGTCTCTAACCAGCAACCAATGAATTACTAATCCAGTGCTCACTGCTCAACCACTGCACCACCAAGGCCCGATTTATCGAAACAAAATGTTCGTCGTTGAAAATGTTCATCGCTAAAAATGTTCCTAGTTGAACATTTTTGGATTGATCGAAACATTTTCAACGACGAACTTAACACTAAATTATAGGGCAAATGTTCGTCGTTGAAAATGTTTGTCGTTGAAAATGTTTGTCGTTTAAAATGTTCGTCGTTAAAAGTTTGTCGTTGATTTTGATTGTTTAATTGATTGTTTGTCGTTGCAGTTGGATTGTCGAAAATATTTCAACGACGAGCTTTGGACTTTTAGAACGTTTTTATATTCTAAACGACCGAAAATCGTCGTTGAAAACATTTTCAACGGCGAACATTTCAACAAATGTCTCTCTCAACTCAAGGTCTGTTTTTTCGTCGGTGAAATTTATTTCAACGACGAACATTTGTTTTTCAACGACGAACATTTTCAACGACGAACATTTGCTTGTTCAACCACAAAAATTTGTTTTTTAACGACAAACATTTGTTTTTTAACGACGAACATTTGTCCTATAATTTAGTGTTATGTTCGTCGTTGAAAATGTTTCGTTTAATGCAAAATTTTCAACGACGAATAATTTCAACAACGAACATTTTCAACGACGAACTTTTTGTTTCGATAAATCGGGCCTAGGACTACTAAACTTTTAAATTAAATACCTTAAGGTGGGAGTGTTCGCCAAAGCAGTTTTGCTCATAGGTTGCAAAAGTAGTGACAAAAAGTATCAAAAAACAAGCAAGCTGTCAGATTGTCCAGAGTGTGAAGTACACATACCTAGCGTTTTGAGGCATACTTTTTGCCACAAATAACAAAATCGAAAAATTTGGGTTTGTTTTTCTTTAAATTTTAGAATAAATTTCTGAATTTTTCACAATTTATCATTATTGCTGTGAGTACTTCACAGTTTATGCACAGCTTCACAGTTCAAACGACTATGTATAACTAAGCAGCAGTTTGCGTTAAATTGTGTGTGCATAAACTACAGCGTGTGTATGTACGTCGCTTGAGCCAGTGTAAACAAACTAAACAAACATATTGATAACTGTGAAATAATTATCAAATGTGTATAGGTTTTCAAAACATCAATTTTTTGAATTTGCGACTTCATTGCAAAATATATGCTTCACCAATTTTGCTAAAATTTGGCAAAAATATTTGTGTTAACATTGCAAAATGTAAAAAAGAACAATTTCACTGAACATGTCTTACAGATGTGCTAAATCGACTGCTTGCGATACTACCCTTTTAAGTATGTTTGTAGACACTTAACGATATGGAACAGTTCCAAAATATGTTCCAGAGGAACTTCAGCCTAAATATTGTAATCACACTGTCTAGAACAACATTATTTTTTCAAAGTTATACTAAATTTAAGTTATTGTAATCATCATTTGCTGAATATAGTTTAGATCCTATTAAGTTTAGTGCGTCTAGTTTAAACTAGTTCAACCAGGTTAGATTGATTAGATTGAGTTTTTTTCATTCCATATTTTCAAACTGCAAAACTTTTTCAAAAGTTTGTTCAAATGTAACTGGACCATGCAAAATCATATCAACATCGCATACGCCCCTTTTAGCAAAAGTTTTTGAGCGCCAAAAGTTTTGCTACAGTAAACTTACAATAATAATTCAACGATAGATGAACATAATGATTTACACATGACATGTAACACTTGGATTACGTCAATATTTAGAAAAAATTAAAAAAATTTAAAATAGGACTTATTTTCAGAAAGTTGCGCAATCGTGTGACACGTCTTTTAAATGAGTTAAGAATTGTCTTTCCTGTGACATTATTTTCATTTTTCTACGACATTCATTGCAAAAGTTGTGGCCAGTTTTGTGGTGAATGTCCACATGGTACGAAATATTTCTGTAGCATCTCACAATTATCGCAATAGATGTTCCAGCCCAAAAATGCGTATAAAATTTTGTTTTTTCTTGAAGCGGTTTAACGTTTGAACGAATTTTTTAACGGATAGACTTTGAATGGAAAAAAATTTTGCCATTGTTTTTGCTATGTCATATATATCAAATGAGGACTAATTTTTCACTTAGGCAAAAAATTAGTATACTATAGTAAGTATTATTAAGGAACCGTGTCAAAAGCAAACCACTTTACAGAATAAGTACATAAAACAATACGCTTTGTTTTGCTACGTTTTATGTTTTTATGTTTGCGGGAAAGTTATACAAATTTAATGGGATGTCTATTTCCTGTGAACGAGCATGTGTTGAAGATAAGCCAGGTTTTGAGGACTGAATTTTTGTTTCGGGCTTAGGCTTAGGCTGAGGCTTATGCTTAGGCTCAGGCTTAGTTTTAGGCTTAGTTTAGGCTTAAGCCTGTTTCACACGAGGGCGCATTTTGCTCCATGGCGCGTTGCATGCAACGCGCCATGCAACGCGCCATGGCGCATTACATGGCGCATTGCATGGCGCATTACATGGCGCATTACATGGCGCATTACATGGCGCATTACATGGCGCATTCCATGGGGGGGGGGGGGGGTGTTTTTGTTGGGTGTTTTTTTGTTTTTTTTTTGTTTTGTTTTTTTTTGTTGTTTTTTTTTTTTTTTTTTTTTTTTTTTTTTTTTGTTTTTTGGTGTTTTTTTTTTTTTGGTTTTGTTTTTTTTTTTTTTTTTTGTTGGTGGTTGGTGTTGTGGGTTTTTTTTTTTGTGTTGTTTTTTTTTTTTTTTTTTTGTTTTTATTATTATTTTTTTGTCAAGAATGACGAAGTACACATAACTCAAGTTGCATCACCAAGTGCAACACACTCAATCTAATCCTAGTGTACTCTTCCGTGTGAGTCCCTCGGCATCTGTAGCTAATATTCCTCGATACGATCAGACCAGTTAGTCTGCATCTTTCTGTCGGGTGGGTAGGCTGCGTCCCATTGTGTTCCTCATACTGTCCCTACTGTGTATCTCTGCATCAATGCCCTGTCCCTGTGTATGTCTTTACCAGTAAACCGTATTCATTATTCCGTTGCGCTTTGTCTCCATTTTGCCCTAACCCGTAGTCAGGTAGGCGACTGATCACCTCTTTGCTCGGACCTGTTTAAGCTCACCGCTTAACTTCACATGGCGAGGCTGCCAGGATTGAGTGATCAGTGAAAATTTTCTTTTTATTTTTCCTTCAATTTACAATGTGTGAACGGTTTTTCTGTGTTGGTTTTTCTGTGTCAAAATTTTGATTTTGTTTGTATTTGTATGAATGTTTTCCTCCCCACCACGTCGAAATTCTGCTTCAGCTCAGTCTGATTCTATTGCTTTGAGCAAACCACGTCGAAATTGTGCTACGTACAGGGACAAGGAAAATTCTCAGTTGTCCCATTCTCAAAGTGCTAGTAACCTCGACGAAAAATCGTCGAAGGACGGGGATAATTGTCAAAATTTTGAAAATTTTTCGCAGCTAGGGACAGCGAAGTCATCTTCGCAAGTTGCTACCGGAAACGGTTCGTTGGGTCCAAACTTGACAGATTCAACAATGGCTCGTCGTGACTATCTGATTTGTTTCAAAAATAATTTGAAGCCGTTTGAAGGCTCAGAGAGTAAGGTGAAAATCACAGATTGGGTCAGAAATTTTGAATCAATTGCCCGGATAAACTCAGTTCCGGAGAATCTGTGGTACTCTCTGTTGTTGAATCTGGTCACGGCCTCAGTTTTCTCACATTTGACAGAAATTGGGCTACCCAACGAATACGAGGCACTCAAAGCTCTCATTTTTCGCCTCTACGAACCTTTCCCGGTAACAAAGGAACAGTGGGCAGATAAATTCTTCTCCCGATATCAGTTACCGAGTGAAAGCTCCCACATTTTTATTACTGACTTGCATTTGCTGGCCGTGAAAGCATTTCCGTTGGAACCCGAAAATGAGCGCTCCAAAAGAATTATAGAGCAGTTGAAAAAGGGTCTCCGACCGGAATTGCGGGCCAAATGCATCTCAGTTTTGGCAGATGCTAAAAATTGGACTGGGGGCGGAATTGAAAATTTATCCCGAATCATGGATATTATTTCGGGAGTGGAGAAGGATTCACTGCTCGCTGAGGGGACAATGGCAACCGCTTCGGCTTTATTAGCGGGAGCTCGGAACGCTCCGTTGTTGCCAACGGATTTTCCGACAGGAGCTACCCCTGCTACTATGCCGAAACCCCCCACAGATTGTTTGGCCTCACGGCTAAACGAATACTTTACTGTGACGAAAAATTTGGGTGAACAGGTGGCACAGTTGAACAAGAAAATTGATGCGCTTTCAGTGTCCACGGTCCCCGAATTTGAGAGGGAAGAGCCGAATTTTGAATACCCCTCCTATTCTGATTTTACTGATGTTTGCCCGGAGCACATGCTCTACCTACCACCAATTTGTTTCATGGGGCAATCAAATCGAGGGGGCCGCGGACGGGGTCAAAATCGAGGGGATTTACGTAATATTGATTGTCGGTTCTGTAAGAACTACGGACACTATGCTCGTGAGTGCCCTCAGCGACAGGAAGGGCGCGGAAATCGTGTTTTTCACAACACCCGTGGTAGATCCTACCGTGGGCGCGGTGGAGAACGCGGCCGTGGCCAGGCCCGCCGTGAGGAGCACTACGACCGTAGACCGACATACCCCTCCCCATTCTCTGGACCTTCCAACAAAAATTTTCGCTAAGCGGGGGAGAGGAGGTCCCTGATCTCCCCCAAGCTGAAAGCGCAGGGGACAGTTTTTCAGAAAATTCATCTGAATTGTTTTGTGATATTGCCAGCCAAATTTCAGATTGCACAGTTGGGCGTGGCCGCTCTATCGATGCCGATAGATTGTCACAAACAAGTCCCGACAATTCGAAAATTTATGTGGAGTCAAATTCAGACTCGTCGTCTAATTCTAGTGCAATCTCAAATTTAACTGTATATAATTCTGATATCGGCAGTGCCGAACGATGGAAAATTTTTCGCTGGTTTAATTCGAATTCTGAAACTGACCCCGGTTCACCCACCCAAACACAAGTGTTTTCCTGTGTAAATGTTGAGAACCCCCCTCCACCTAATGCGCTAGTCGCATATCCCCACCCCTGTACTCAGTTTCAGCAACCACATTTCCAACAGGGATTGCAGCAGTACGTGCAGTGGCTCACACAAAATATCCACAGGAGCAGTTACCAGCCGCCGGTACCGACCAGAGCCTCATGGAGTGTGCCCCAGGGCCCGGGTGCATATTCTAGCGGGAAATTTTTCACCAAAAATTCCGCAGGCAGGTCAGGTAATAGTGCGCGAAATCGTACGTACGTATATAATGACTGTCGACAGCGCGAAAATTTTCAGTACGGCTCCGGTAAAAATTATCGTCAGCCACATTTCTCAAATTCTGATCCGGATGCTCGTAATTTTGCTGCGCAATCAAATTCCCAGCGTCAAAAGTTTTGGTTGCATAGTGCGCGGGGATCGCAGTACGGCTACAAAGGAGAGCAATCTGGCCATGCGACCAGACACTCACCTACGCCGCCTGCAAAGGTGTTTCGCAAAAGTTTCTCGGCAAATTCAAAATCAATCTCAAATTCCGAAATTCCAACTGTGGTGCGTTTTGCAGTTTTGAGAGACGAAAATTCTGACGAATTGCAAAAAATTTGCAAAATTTCTGAAGCAAACGCACAGCGTGAGAAGCCTGAGAAACGCAAAAAGCGTAAAAAGGGGAAAGTTCCAACTTCAAAATTGGTAGAGCTGAGTCAAAAATCGACGACAAATTCTGATTTTTACAGTAAGCATATACGTAACGATACGCAGGTTCGACGGGAAGCAAAAAAGGGGCAAGGAACCAAGGGCAAACCCAAAGGGAAAGATCCGCCGACGCCGGCGGAACGTCCTAAAAAGGGTGCGTCCAAGGTGTGTTACGCACCTACCCTAGTCCCCACTGGAAAGGAAAACCAATCCGGTAATCGTCAAAAGTCGGGTGAAAAAGCGGGCATGGAGGGGCGACCCTCCCCTCAAAAAGGGAAAAAGAAAAAGGCGAAAAAGAAAAAGGGGAAAAAGAAGGTCCAATTGGAAAATCATGAGGAATCCCCAGATCAACATTTCCCTGAATTGCCTGCATTTGCTTCTGAAATACCGTCAAACCTACGTCAAGAATTGAGTAACGACGTTACGTACTATGTAGGTTCTCAAACGCGCTTTTCCATCGCTAAAGCTTGCGTCATTGCTGTACAGTTAGCGGGTCTTGCGGTTTTTGCCTTGCTTGATACGGGTGCAACTATGTCTATTATGTCTGGTCAATTATATGAGGCGCTAAAACAAAAGCGTCATTTCACCTCTGAAACAGCACCTATAGCACCGGAAGCGGTGACGGCAAATAACCAAAAGATGCCCTATATAGCAGCAGTGAAGGGCAAATTACAATTTCGTAACTATGTGCATGAGTACGAGTGCCAGGTGACACAGAGTTGTCCTTATGATCTCATTCTTGGTCTCGATTTTCTGGGTAAGCACAACTGGCACTTGCACTTAGGCACACACGCAGTTTCTGGTCCGTTTGGTAAGGCCAATATGCTATCACCTTCTGATTTGAAAACTATATACAGTACTATATATACGGTTCTGAAGGATAAATTGCCAAAGGGCATGTCGGTAATTCTGACTGAAGACGTGGAACTATCTCCTTTAGCTGAGCATTATATACCCGTAAAACTCCAAAAACGGGAAAGACCGGTTGACATTCTCGAACCTACAGCGTGTTTCGTGAGCGTTGTGACGCACGAACAGCTGAAGGGCGACGTTACTTACACTAGTGCGTGCCCACAGTCACCGGCTAATAAAAATTATATACCCGAAACAGTTCTCATAGAGGGTAAACCGGAACTAACCGAAAAGTACGGTGTTCACTTACCCCCGGGTTTATTATATACTACGGAGCAAGTCTCACGGGTACGTATATATAATACGTCAGAACTACCGATAACCCTAAAGAATAATTGTGAAATAGCAACGGCTCAAACGGTCCAACCTAAATTAGTAGATGGAATAGTTGTGTTTTGTGAACTAGACTGCAGCGAATGCCAAATGACCGATAATATGTACGTACTAGCTCACGTACGGCAAAAAGTTTCAGGCGAAGCTGAAATTTTGACGCCTTCAGTCCGAGCTTGCGATCGGATTAGGCAAACTATGCAAAATTTGCAGCAATCGCCCAGCTATAGCCCAAAAATTTCTACCGAAAATTTACCTACGTACGTATATAATGATGCGAGCGTCAAATTGCCAGATACAGAGGTATATAATTTTGCGTGCGAGAACCCATATACGTATGTAGATAAATTTGAAGGAGGTTCAGCGGTCTCTCAATCAGTCAAAATTCCATCAAAAACGGCTACACAGTATATAACTGACCAAGAACTGATAGAGGGGTTGGCTCTAGATCAAACAGACCTATCCCCCAATGCGAAGGAGTGCTTAATCCAACTCGTGATTAAGTACAAAAAGGTCTTCGCAAACCCAGGAAACATCGGTCGGTGTAAAACGGGGTATCATGTCATCAATACAGAGGGGTCGGGTCCCGTAATCTCCCCCCCTTTTCGTGCAAACCCCAAGGATAAAACCGAAATCGAAAAGCATATAAAATCTATGCTTGATTCTGGAGTTTGCGAGCCTTCTAACAGCCCTTGGTCATCACCTTGTATGTTAGTAGCCAAAAAGGACGGTACTACACGTTTTGTTATAGACTACCGTCGTCTAAACGAAATCACCAAAAAAGATCGCTACCCCCTTCCCAAAATTGACGAAATTCTAGACTCACTGAAAGACGGCAAACTTTTTTCAACCTTGGACCTAGCCTCAGGTTATTGGCAAGTAGAAATGTATCCTCCGCATCGGGAGAAAACCGCATTTATATCACACATGGGCTTATTTCAAATGAACGTTATGCCTTTTGGCCTAACAAATGCTCCAGCGACTTTCCAAAGAATCATGGAAAGTATAATAACCGAGTGCCCAGTGTATATAGACGATGTTTTGGTACCTTCCCCCGATGAGGAGCATCATTTACGTATGCTTGAGCTAATTTTTCAGCGCTTAATTGCCAATGGTCTACGCCTAAAGTTGAAAAAGTGTATGTTCGGTCGCAAAAAGGTAGAATACCTAGGGCATATACTATCGGAAAACGGCATAGCTGTTGATCCTAAGAAAGTAGAAGCAGTTCGCAGGTTCCCGACTCCTACGAATGTTTCACAATTACGCTCTTTTCTTGGACTTGCAAATTACTACCGGCGCTTCGTCAAAGATTTCAGCGCGGTAGCGGCACCTCTAAATAAATTGCTGAAAAAAGACACTAGATTTGAATGGTCGGAAAGTTGCGAACAGGCGTTTCAAAAATTGTGCGAACTTTTAACTGAAGCTCCAGTACTAGCCTTCCCAGACTGGATACGTAGATTTGTCCTATGTACCGATGCTAGCTATTCAGGTCTAGGTGCGGTATTGGAACAGGAGTACGGAGATCAGCGGCGACCAGTCGCATACGCGAGTCGTAGCCTATCTAAAGCAGAAACGCGCTATTCAGTCACAGATCTTGAAGGCAGCGCGGTAGTATGGGCTTGTCGCTATTTCCGTCACTACCTAGCCAATGCCGAATTTACTCTAGTTACCGATCACGAAGCGCTAAAGGTACTATTAGGCAATCCTCGAGCTTTAGGTAGTGGACGCCTGGCGAGATGGGCTCTAGCACTTCAAGAGTTTTCATATACAATCGAATATCGAAAAGGTAAAGAGAATGTAGTAGCTGACGCCCTCTCTAGGAACGTTCCACAACCTAATCCTCAGGAGAGTAAGGAAATGCAATCCGATTCTGCAGTCGGACACGTTTCGAAACTTACTCCCCTTGGTCCTACGGAACCAGAGGAAGTTGACGGTACTGAAAACATGTTTCCACCAGCATGTACTATCCATAGTAACATTTTAGAACATCTACGTACGAGCCTAGATACTTGGCACGAGGAGTTACGTACGGACCTAGAAACAGCACACCTAATTCAAGCTTTTGAAAATTCGAAATTAGTTCCATCAGATTACGTATACGAAGATAGGGTACTGTATAGATGGCATGTAGATCTATACGGAAAACGTAGAGCGCGTGCGCGTAAGCTTATAGTCGTACCGGTTCGATTCCGGAAAGAAATTTTTAAGTATATGCATAGCTCTATGTATGGTGGCGGTCACCAGTCCTATTCCAAAACCTATTTTCTACTAGCTACGTCAGTTTTCTGGTTTGGTCTAGCTAGAGATGTCCGCCAGTATATAATGGAGTGCCCTACGTGTGCATTATATACTATAGGTCCTCGTTCTCCGCAAGCACCATTAGGCGAATTTCAACCAGTTACAGCGCCATTTCAGCGAATTTTTATGGATATTATCCATTTTACAAGGAGCTCCAGGGGCTTTGTATGCGCTTTAATAGTGGTAGATTATTTTACGCGATGGGTAGAAGCTATACCGCTACGTAACGAAACCGCGACTACCATAGCGCAGCATTTTCTTATATCTGTAGTAGCCCGACACGGGGTTCCGCGCGAAATTGTCACCGATCAAGGCGCAAATTTTCTATCAGGTCTCATGCAAAATATATACAGCGTCTGTGGTTCTACCAAATTTCAGACGGCTGCGTACCATCCTCAATCTAACGGTACGGCAGAGCGGGTTTGCGGAACCATACGCGAACTCCTTAAAAAGTATGTAGAACCGGCGCAGCGCAATTGGGATCTGATACTACCTTGGATAGTTTTTACCTATAGAGCTTCAGTACATGATACGCTTCACGAGACGCCATTTTTCCTAATGCACGGACGGGATCCAATTTTACCGATTGGCCTTTGCAACTCAGATTTTGGTGGCGAACCCACGTCAGTCGAAAATTATAGATCTGAACTCATAGACATACTCGAAAATTCGTGGGACATGGCCAAAATCTGTATGGAGGATGCGATCAAAAAGCGAAAACAGCGCTATGATAAAAAGGTCAAACCAAAATTCTATGCTGTGGGTGATGTGGTATATAAAAATATCGAAGGGGTACCGGTCGGCCTAGGCAAATCACCAAAATTGGCACCTAGGTATGATGGAGCATATAGGGTAGTTAAGGTGCATGATAATCACAATGTAGATATTGTTCCAATCCAAAAGAATGCTAAGGATCGCACGGAAACAGTTCACGTAAATCGTTTGAAAAAGGTTGCACTACCTGATGGAGAGCCAGACCATCAGCCAAAACTTTTGGATCGCACTGCACCTACTCCTACACCGGCACAAACCCCTATCCCACCACCTGCACCTTCCCGTCCTAATCCTTCCAATTATTCCGAACTTTCTTCTGAACTACTAGCACAAATGACGTCGCACATGGTAGATCGGAAGGAAACGAGTGTGTAGTTTCCTGTCCGAATGCCAACTAACACCTTGTTTTGTGTGTTAGCTAGGGGGAATTTCGCTCGAAATGCGCATTTCGATCAAATTCAGAACCCCTGTGCCAACACAAATATATGTTATTTGTGTTATGTGCTTGTTCAGCAAAAATTTTTCAATATTTTTTTTAATAATGATATATATTATATATATGTTTTTCTTTTTTTATTTCAGCGGTGCATTAACTTGATTATTTGATTTATTTGATTTACTCGACGGACTAAAAAGTTGGCCAAGATGTCCTTGTGGGACAGGGACTCAGATTCCGAACCCGAATCCCGGAAGGGTAGATCCCCTCCCCCAGTTGTTTATGGGTCGTACTATAGTGACGACGACATCGCCACAGATAGCGATAGTGATGGGGATCTCTCCCCAGGGGAGCGGGGTAAGCTAACTCGTCGTCGTCTGGCTAGAAGGAGGAGGCGTGAGCGACAGCGTCGCTACATGGGGAAAAGTGTTCCTCCCTTAGCCCGGGAGTCCCAAGACCGCCCCTCTGTTAGTGCACCACTGCGGGGTTCCAGCCTCTTGGCAACCACGCGAGACGAGCTGGAAGTACGCTGGCGGATGAACGCAGAGCGGTTCAGCGCCATCCAGACCATCACGGACGACCACGACCGGCGCACTTGGGAGCAGATGAGTTTGGTGGTAGACGCTGCTTTTGCTGATACTAGACATTTTCGTACAAACCATCTGAATCTGATTTCGCATTTGCGTAGAATTGCTAGGCAGCGAAATGTGACTCTAATTGACAATCTGTTCAAACTGATCAATAGTTTAGACGAAATTCGTGCTATTATGCAAAGCGGCTATGTTTGTTTTGATTGCGAGGGTTTGCCGCGCCCCGCTTTTGGTCAGTTGCAGGACGAGTCAGTCTCCACCATCCAGATTGCAGGTCCAGTGCCCGGCTCAACCAGTCAACCTGTCCGGCGCTTCGTCATCATGGTCGGGTACATGCTCCACGCCCTGACCGACTACGATATCCTGATGACGACCCTTCGCGAGCTCTTCAACCCGGAGCAGAACGTCCTCTACATCGCGGTCGGAGCTCACAACGACGCTCAACGCCTGGCCAAATGGCTTGGATTACCCGGGTTTGAGGACCGTATGGTAGAGCTCACGGAGGTATGGCGTAACGTTTCATTCCTATGTCGCCGAGCAAATCGGGTGCAATCCGTAAGAGCATACGGAATCCCCGAACACGACGACCGGGAATGGGGCGGCTACGCGGTGTGTAACATTAGCTTGCAC
>JASANF010016501.1:0-23767 GCA_030248245.1 Trissonchulus sp. WLG1_4 | reverse complement strand
GCCGATTCTGATATTCCCTGAGGGCACGTGCATCAACAACACCGCTGTCATGATGTTCAAAAAGGGATGCTTTGAAGTGGGCGGTGTCATTTATCCGGTGGCTATAGAGGTCTGGCACTTGCAGCTTCAGTAGTAGGCTGCGTATGTAATTAAGTAGTAGTTGATCAATTATTGTTAAATTAAAATTTGGCATTGCTCACTTTTTGCAACTGACTAATCTTCATCGGTAGGGTTAGGTTTGTCAGGTTTTTGGATCAAATTTTAGTCAGCCGTTATGAACAGTTGTTGACAAAGATGTCAGCTCATTGGTTCACATGCGAATCGTATATACTTGAGTCAAACTGGGACAAATTCGCAACCTTTATTTTTTTGCAATTTTTGGAGTCCTTAGAGGTGTTATTTTGTTATTATAATATAGTCATAATTAAGATGTATTTCTACTTACAGGCGTATGTCCATTAAACCGGCAAGAGTACAAGATTATCATGCAACAAAAAGTGCCCATGTCGCGTGATTATTTCGTAATTTTGCCGGCTGAACGGTCAGGTGGCTGTCAATGAAATGATCCTTATCCGTTCAGCCAGCAAAATTACGAAACAATCACGCCACTAGGAATATGTAGACTAATGACTTGGTTTCAGTATGACCCCCGTTTCGGCGACGCCTTCTGGAACAGCAGCCTTCAGTCGTGGATGCAGTATATCCTTATGATGATGACCTCGTGGGCCTTGGTGGTTGAGGTCTGGTATCTGCCCCCCACAACCCGACAGCCGGGCGAATCTGCCATTGCCTTTGCGGCGCGCGTCAAACGACAGATTGCGGAAGCCGGCGGATTGGTTGAACTGGAGTGGTGAGCCTTCAGTGTTAATATGAAAATTAGTTTACCCGACGGGTCAAGGATGGATAATTTTATGTAAAACAAATAGTTTGAATTGCCCAATTGGACTCCGTTAGTGATTTTTTTCGAAAAATTCATTAAAAATGATTTTTTTCGAAAAAAAAAAAAAAAATATAAATATATATATATAAATATATATAAATATATATTATATGTATTTTACTATTGTCATGAATTCAGTTTTGAAGTTTTATATTTCCTTTTTGGCTTTGATTCGTTGGTGTAATCTGTTGAAGAGACTGTATGTGTTCCGCTGGTGGATTTTTTTGTCTCTACCTTGAATAGTGAAATATTGCCAGTTTTAATATTACCCGTTTTTGTTTACTTCATCAGTTTAATATAATATTTTTAATGTCAATTTAATTTGACTATTTGGGTGTTATTTATTTATTGGCATTTTAGGGACGGACAACTGAAACGTTATCCAGTGAAACCTCAAATGGTGGAAGCGGAACGACAACGTTATGGCAAAAAGTTGGAAAAAGTTATTCAGTCCGATGCTGCAGAACAGGAAAATTTGTTGAAAAATTTAGAAGAAGACGAAGAAACTGTTGCGATTCAGCGGAAACGATTGATTTTGAAAGAAAATTCAGAAAAAGCATCACCAAAAGTACCCGAAATTTTGGTGAAAAAAGAGAAAGTTAACTAAAATGACGTTTTTTTTGAATTGCTTTGACTTCAATCTTTGCTCTATCGTGCCAGAAATGATGCTGAATTTCGATTGACCGAGATCAATTTGTTGGATTTATCTGATTGGCTCATTTTCATTTGGATCCCCTAAGCTCCGCCCACTTTTTGTCGAACTTATTGTTTTTTATCAACTTTACTTGTAGATGGCGTTTTGTCTGTTGTTGCTGAATATAGCAAAGTTTAACCACGTGGTAATGCATATGTAGACGTTGCGCGTAACTTATTGACAACAAGAACCTTTGCACAAACGCAGCTTATCAGCTCTTTAGCTAATATTGACCGAACTTTCACTATTTTTACTTCAAAATAACAGCAGTTAAATGCTAAAATACGCAACAAACGCTAGTAAACACTTTTCTAAGGGCATATATTTTGCAGTGACCTTTCCATCG
This sequence comes from Trissonchulus sp. WLG1_4, assembly GCA_030248245.1. Lineage (NCBI taxonomy): Eukaryota > Metazoa > Nematoda > Enoplea > Enoplida > Ironidae > Trissonchulus > Trissonchulus sp. WLG1_4. The sequence continues at coordinate 21,787 of JASANF010016501.1, read as the reverse complement.
GGTGCTATAGTTAATGTTAAAAGGAACACGTTATGGTTAGCTTCTGATTAGCTATCATTGTAGCTCTAGGTTGGTAAAAAATAGATAGAAATAGATACAAAAGCTGTATATATCTAGCAAGTAAGTAAGCAGAACTGATAAAATTTATCAGTTTTTTCACTCGTAAAATTATATACTAGTTTTATTTTACTTTTCAATAAAAAATTTTGGTGTAATTCTATTTAAAAAATTTCTTCTAACTCTAAAAGTTGTTGGTATTGGAGGGCTCGAACTATCGACCTATTGATTTGTAAGCCTGTCTTGTCATTGAACTAGATCAGAGTTTTTGCCAATCGTACCGGTTCAGAATAAAGGCACGTTTGCTCAAACCAAATTGTATTGATTTGATATCTTGATTTCTTGTACTGTATATAATAAGTTTGTCTAGAAAAGCAGGGGTCAGCTCAGGTGTGATTTCTTTAAAAATAAATCTAAAATCATTCCAACAGCCGAATCTAACTAAACTTTTAACGCTTTAATTTGATACTTTGCTATCAAGTTTACCCGTGTTTCTAGCAGTGGTAATGTGGCTTTGTAGGCTCTGCAAAAAGGCTTTAAAGTACAGTTCAATTGTATTTCTTGTAGGTTATGATATTCACTACTAAAATGAATTATGTTTACATAGTGCATATTGGTGAGTGAAACATTGTAACCTTGAATGAAAAGTGTCGTTTGTACTGTTTTAAACTTTGCAAAAAACAGATAAAACTAGCTTCCGACACTTTACTCTTTTACTTAGCCTGGAGTGCGTTTTGGATGTTTTGTACAGCTAATCGTTAATTACTGTATCGTGTGTGATATCTAAATATTAATTACTAATTAATTTCATCAGTCACTGAGTGTTTAGTCGCATTCTGTTTTGCTCAAAATGTTTTTGCACGTTTGCTCTGAGATTTTTAATCCGTATCTGTTAACTTTTTTAACATTTTCTTTCCGAAAGGTGTATAACTCAATTTTTATCTAAGCGTTGCACACGCATAAACTTTTATATTCTGTACGAAAAGTGTAATATCGTCAAGCCTTTTCTAATTTTGAAGTAGTGAAAGTTCCACAGGCGTTGAATGTGTGATAAAAATACGCCCAGACATTTAGAAAAAGGCTGATGCAATTTTTTACTTTAAATTATCAGCTGTTTTGAAGTTTTCACCGGTAAACAAGTTTTTCGTCTAGCCTAGATTGGAGCCAAAATTAGCCCAGAATTATGGGTGCGTAAATTTGCAACTCGAATTTTCCAGTTTCGTGGCTCTGTGGCTTCACAAGAGAAGTTTTCGAAAGAAGCGGCTGTCATACTTTTTTGAGAAAAAGAATGCGAAAAGTTCCGTGTTTTTATACCTTGTTTAAAGTCGATTTTAAAAATTGAGACTTTTCACATCCATAGTTTCTTCAAAAAAATTATGTCTGCTTATTAGTTTTAATATTATTTCTAACGAATGTAATTTAAATTAGAAAAATGGCTGATTTTTTAATCTTCGCGCGATTCGTGCTAGGGATTTTTTTTAAAAAATTGGAGACTAGAAAGATTTTGCTTTTGCTGCCTCAAAATTTGCTGAATGTGCACATCTATTTGCGAATTTGTTGATTAAAGTCATCAAAATTTGCTGATATTAAATTTGCCCCGAATGTTGTTAAAGCTAACAGATACAGTATTTGCATACTAATTATTTATGTTTAGCTACTTAATGTTGTAAATTGTAATTTGTCTAAGTAATATATTGTCAGTAAGTTTGCATTTTTTGTGGTGTTGTTTGTCTGTATAGTTCTTAATTGTTTTATTTTTGTTCCGTAACTTATAATTTTTTATTGTTACTTGTTTGCAGTAATAAAGTGTCTATTCGGTTTTGTGGTCTTTTGATTTCATTGTAGTTATTTTACCGTATCCAAAAAAGGTTTCAAGAACAGACATTAATTCATTCATTTATTCGTTAATTTTTTAAAGACCAATTAAGTAAGAAAGCGCATGATTAGTACTGAGAGATGTCTAGATTTGATGTTTGACAAAGGTTCGCATTCACATTCACCGGATAAAACACCCCAAACAGTTTATGAAACAGTCACACGCTAGGCCTAGAAAAAACGTGATATTATTTGTAAAAATTGCTTTTCCAAAATGAATCCTTTACGGTCATAAGAAATAGGAATTTAGTTTGAGTCGAATCTTTATGGCAAACTTTCCAAGTTCAGTAATTCGTTTGGGTCAATTACCCATTGATGAACTGTGAACTTTTGGGAGCAGCTTCTTTAAGGTTAGTTAGACCACCGTCTGTATCACCAAAGTTGATTACATTTGGCTCAGGCTCATTCGGCAGTGAGAATTTGCGATTTGCTAAATCAGAACAAGAGTACATAATAGGAAAGAGTATGGCATGATCTGTCCCAGTTCTGGCTAATCGGCCAGTACGATGCTGCGCGGCGCTTCAACGTCTTGACTCCAGGGGAGCCCCTCGAATCAATACATGTTTGGATTTCTGTCAGACTTTAGAATAGCTTATTCTCCAGCTACGTACCTATGTACCTATTCTCGAGCTTGGTTGTTATCGAACTATTGACTAATGGTGCCATGTGCCATGAAAAGGCTAGAGAATAAAACCTCGTGAATAACTATTTTGGAATAGCTCGACAATTGGAACAGCTTATAAGGAATAAGTTGGTGCGGTCGTTTATTCATTGTAAATGTTTCTGCTCACTGGAACGTACATGTCAACTCAGCCAAAATTACGTAAAGAATCAACTTTCGAATCCATATTTTTTAGGAGACATCAAATCAACATACCTATGTAAAACCACAATTTTGACCGATAAAATATTTGTCCACTTTTGTTGGTTTTGGAATTATGACTGATTGTTTTGGGGCAAGTTCGACCCGACAATATTTTGAAGGCGATAAATTTCCGTACTATGACAATTAATCACAAGAACTTCACGTGAAAGCGGCGCGTTTGAAATGCATATTCACGTGAACACGAGTGTTTACACGGCGTTAAGTAGCGCCGAAAGTTCACCGCAGAAAATGCATTTGTTTTCGAATTTAGGTAGTAGCTAATCACCAGAAACGGGGGATGGTATCACAATTTTTATACAGATACAGAGGTGATACAGGGGTGATACAGATATTCGATAATTATTAATCCTGATTATAATCTTTTGAGCAGTGGATGCTTTTTCGCGAGTTTTTGTTTTTAGTGACCAGAAGCAAGTTTTTTGTATCCAGCGACTTTTCAATTTTTTATAGAAGGGTCACTGTTTGGTCCAAATAAGGGGAGGGAATCGGATGATTTTTATTGACTTAAATCGAAGTGAACAGTGGACCCACATATACAATCTAGTAATCTATACGCTTACTAAGAGTACATACATACATACCTAACTGTACTCTTGCTCCTGCCCTACGGAGTACGGACAACTGAATCTGAACAGATTTAATTGCTGCTGTTTAATTGCTTAATTTGATGCCCGGACAGCTGGAGAATGAGTTATTCTCCAGCTATTCTCGAGATTAGCTATGCTTGAGCTATTTCCTAATGATGCAGTGAAAAAGTTAAAGAATAAAAGCTCGAGAATAAGTTGGTGCAATTGGCGGATAGTCTTATTTAGGTAATGTCTCCATTTGTCCATAATTATGTACCTAACCTACACTGGCGGTCCCAGGCTTTGATTTCGGGGGGGGCGGAGGTTTGAACAATTTTTTTCACTTTTTATGATGGCGTTTTTCAATTTTACGCTATCTTGTTATTGCTGTGACCATATCAAGGCAATGAGTTGAGTGTGTTTGCAGTAAAACCAGTAGCGTACCCAGAAATAGATGGAGATCTTTTCAATTTTTAGGCTGAATTTGGTCAACTGGAGACGTATCAGAAATTTTTTCCGACAGGAAAATAAAACAAATGATGGGAGCATTGCATCAGACAAAACAATCAGACATTGCAGCAAAATGTACTCGTGTAGACATGCAAATACAGCCTAATGTACTTGTATAAACATGCATAGGCTTTGATGAAGGATAAGAACAAGAAATAGTAAGCCACAGAGTCGCAGGGGTCTGGGGGCGGATGCCCCCACAAAAAAAATTGGGGAAATTTTTGATTTTTAGGCCAATTTGTTCAATTGGAGACGTATCGGAAATTTTTTTTTCGGCCGGTCAATAAAAATCAAAGGGGGGACCCTTGTGTAAAATTTCAGTCGGAAGAAATTTCGGGGGAGGGGGCGGCCCCCCCCCCCCCCGCCTCCTTCTGGGCCCGCCCCTGCTAACCTACTTAAATGCCTGGCTTCGTGAACCCAAACCGTTGTCGGCAGGGTTGTTTTTTAATGCAATTTATAATCAAATAATTTGATTTGATGCATCAAAATTAAAACTGCATCAAAACCAATTTTGATTTATTTACATCAAAAATGAAAATAATCCTAGTGTGCCTCTATGACCATTGGTTTGAACTTTCTTATTACCTTCATCTGGCTTGTGTTTATGGTGTCCGCGGGAACTTTTTCTTTTTCCACTTTTACTTCCGCTGCCGCTTCTGCTTCTGCTTTTTCTTTTATGATGATGACCTTTAGGTTTTTCCTCTTCTTCGCGTTGACCATCAGTTTTTAGACAAAAAAAGATAATTCCGGATATTATTAGAATTATGACGATTAATAGATGAGCCGCTGACATAAAATTAGTCGATTCGAGTCGAATTAGTTGAGTAGATTAGCATAGTGAAGTGAGTGATTTAGTCTACTCACTTATCAGCTGTTTTTTGGTACTTCCAGATTTCAACAAGTATGTACGCTATTTGTGAGATGTGAGTATTGCACATTTTCTCAGTACTGCCAACGTTCCAATAATGGAACAGGCCCTAATTGGCATAATCCAGTTAGGAAAGTTCTAAAATTTAGTTTACATACGTCTTATTAGAGTAGTTTATGAGGCACCTTACAAAAAATTAGCGTATTTGTACAAAGTATTTCTTATAGCGACGGGTAAAAGGTTTTCTTTATAATACTAACGGCCAATTGCACCAACTTATTCTCGAGCTATTCTTATTCTCGAGCTATTCCAGAATAGTTATTCTCGAGGTTTTATTCTCAAACTTTTCCCCTGCACCATAAGAGAATAGCTCGAGAATAACTATTCTCAAGAATAGCTGGAGAATAACTTATTCTCCAGCTGGCCAATAAAAATGTGGCTGCATAATTGTTATCCAATCACAGCCTAGCAGACAGCCAATTAAGCTCGAGAATAAGCCTACATAAGCCCCGCCTACAAATTTGTTATGTGAGCAAATTTGTTTCTCGTCCGCTCACCGAAAATACGTCGACTTGAGCCAAGTCAGTAACCAGATGGCGAACGAAACCTTAAAGCGTGCGTTTTCAAACTTTTTTGTTTTGTTACTTTTACGTTAAATAAACATTATATAGGCCTAATAAAGGTGAATAAGTAAAAAATTTGGAAATTGGGTATTTTTTCAAAAAGTTATTAGCTTATTCTTCAGCTATTCCTGGTCTAGATCAGGAATAACTTGCACATTGCAAGAGAATAGCTGGAGAATAAGCTATTCTATAATTTTGGTTAGTGCAATAATGTTCGTTATTCTTCAGCTATTCCTGAGCTATTCTTTAGCTATTCTTGAGCTATTCTCCAACTTCGAGAATAACTATTCTCGAGCTTAAATATTGGTGCAATGAAAATTTATTTTATTCCCGAGCTATTCTTGAGCTATTCCTATTCTTGAGCTATTCTTTATTGGTGCAATCCGGTGTAAGTGGACCTACTTTTAGACCTACTGCTACCTAGAAATCATCCCGGGCCTGTGAAAATGGCTGCGGCCTGGGATCGACACTTACTTGGCTTAGCGGCCGGGATTTAGGTATGCTAGTACTTTGCAATTTTGCATTGTTCCGTAAGTTGTGTAAATAATATTTGCTTAATCGCCTCACTCAGATTTTTGAACGTGTCACCACCCTCCAGTCACCACACATCAGCAGCGAGATTTCTGGGGGCTTTTCGGTATGCCCCCCCCAGTCCGAAATTTTGATGATTTTTTAAGGTGGTCGCCCCCCTAAAAAAAAAAAGATGTACTAGGGGTTTTTTTTCTAACTAAAGTATGGGTGGAGGTGGGTTTCTTTGTTTTGTCTTGGGGTACACAAGGGGAAAAATTTTTAAAAAATTTCATTTTTTGGGGGTTTTTGTGGAAAAACGTTGGATTGGGGGGGGGGGCTAATCTGGCCGAACGGGGCTGAACGGACTTGACTTGACGTCCAGGGTTTATGAATGGCATATCAGACCACACCAGTCAGAGGTTTATATGTGTGAAAAAGACTTAGGACGGGTGATTAGTGCGATTACTGGTTAATAAACTTTCTGTTACGTGTTATGCGAGAACTACTGACTTTGACTGACTCTACTAACGATCACTTCCTTAGGTTCACTACCAACACAATACGAACAATGCAAAACATACGTTTAGGGTGCGCGTAGGTACTTGCTGATACACAGTAATACTTTCCCAATTGGGCTCTGTCCTGTCTATATCGGATCTCAACTCAAACTCAAATAGGCTCGTGGAGTAGCAGAGGTTAGAAATGTTTTTGCGGGGGCTCCACCCTTCGAAAAGGGAACCGAGTAGCTACAGAAGACTAAACTACAGAGATCCGTTTAGGTCACTTAAGGATCCTAGTCCAACCTCGTAGTACAACTCAGTACCTCTGTTGGCTAACTCAGTCAAAATGCTTACGATCGCCGAAACGTACGTAAACACAAATACAATATGAAAACACTAACAGTACTACCTCCACGGCGATCGTGTTTACCTAGATTTCAATTGATCTCTCACTGATGAAAGCACACCCTTTAATTTTGACTAAGTTCTCGCTAACTCTCAATCGACGTGTAAATCACTCAAAGTTTGCCTCTCCTATAGCTTTACTTAAACTTCACTTGAGCAACTGGTTTCAGGGGATTTGAACTGCTCGGACAAGCTTTTCTGCTCTGCCCGTCGTGATTCGGGGGGACACCAAGGCCGGGGATAACTAGGAACTTATACCTTATTTCAGAGGCCTAGCTCAACCCTGACGCCTGCTTTTTCTGGTGTCGGGGGACACTAACGGATCAACTCCCCAATCGCTATCTCAGCAATAAAACTTTCCTTTTACTTTTTGGCTAACAACTCGAACTTCACTCAACACTAACAACTATGTGTGACCGGTGTAACTGTACGTAACCTGAAAGAGATAGCACAATACAACCTAACAGACAATCGTAGCTAACCTTCTACAACCTAAATAATCCGCGTAATAGGCACAAAACTACCGAGTTCGGAACGGACATACAAGCTCAACCTGAAAACCTTAACTGGAACTGGCACTCTTCTAGCCTGACCCTGTCTAGGCTAGATCGATCTCTAGGTCTACTGAGCAACTCAATGATCTACTGGTTCTGCTGGTACTGATCTACCTTTTAGGGTCAGCCTAGGCTACTGCTACAAACACTTTTTGCTAAGGACAAAACTAACAGGTTGGTGGCTGGCGAAGAGCTGGATCTGGACCGGACCGGACTGGACTGGAGACTGGAGAACCGGGGCCTGGGGACGGCTGAACCGGTGGCAGACGACCTGGCACTGGACGGACGGGAGCTGACTGGCTGGAACCGGGGCCTGGGGACGGCTGAACCGGTTGGACGACCTGGGCGCTGGACCGGACGGCCTGACTGGACTGGAACCGGGGCCTGGAGACGGCTGAACCGGTGGCGGACGACCTGATGCACTGGAGACCGGGGCCTGGAGACGGCTGAACCGGTGGACGACCTGGACGACCTGGAGACCGGGGCCTGGAGACGGCTGAACCGGCTGGAGACGGGGAAAAGAGACCTGAGGGGGGCACTGGCGCAACGAAGCGCAGGCTGAGGGGGGCTGAAGGCGCGAAAGGCGCACGGCAAGACTGACTGGCCTACGGGCCACTGGACTGACTGGGGCGCGAAAGGCGCACTGGACTGGCTACAGGGCAAATAGGCCCACTAAAGACAGAATGGACACAAGTCGGTATTAGGGGGTATGGCTTTATTTGATGCCGAGACAAAAATACTGTACAGGGCGAGGGCAAAGAAATGCAATAATGGGCACAGCGGCAGGGGAGCAAGAGCTGGAGGAGATTAAAGTTCGGACCGACTGTCCTAGGCCAAAATTTTTACCCGACTGTCCTTAGCTAACGTGACAAAATTCGGTTTTCCTTTGAACTACTTTGTCGGGATCTCCCGATCCCGATTTCAACCAATCAGAACTGGGCATTCTTAGGCCCGCCTACCTAAACTTTCGTGAAAATCCACTTGAGGGCTGGGGGGTCGAAGGCTGCTGGCCCTCACACCTCGACAAATACTTACCTAACCCGAGATAATTCCTTTTCGAGAGCACTTAATTCCTGGTCGGCCCAGGTACTGTAATTTATCTCACTTATCGCCTGGCCGACCAGAAAGGAACACACATGAAGTTGGAAAAACTGTTATGACCAAAATATTACGAGAGCGAAAGGGGAAAACGAAAGGGGGGGAAATGGGGAAATGTGAAACGTTAAAAAACCGAACTTAGATACTTCGAAACTTGACAAAAATTACGTATGATTACTAACCAATTATTAAACATTATGTGCAAACTTATTATGCAATTATTATGTACTTAACTTCTACACTGTACCTCCTTCTGGGCTGCAGACCCAGTCAAACTACATCATTTCAGCGAGCTACCGTAATCCTAATACAAAATTAGGGTTTCTTCGAACCCTAATCTTGTTCGACTCTTGCTTCCCCGAGAACATAAATAAACAGTACAAAAACAATATGGAAAGGTGCCCAATCAATACTACTGACAAAATACTACATATTGATACCAAACATGGCCATATTACTAACAAAATAACCAATTATTAATACACTACAAAGTTCGTTACAATCAGGGTCTTTCTCGCTGCTTATTACTACTTCGCTTCTCAGAATCCTCTAATATAACTTCGAATAACTGCTCTTAGGCTTTTCCTTTCAGGTTCAAACTTGTCAGACTTATTCTTCGCATATTAAGCTATAATTCCGTATATTTCACGACTTCCAAAACTAAACCATTACTTAATTATAACCTGACAAACTTCGCTAATTACTTCATTTTTTAGCTGCTCCAGCTGAGCAATATCTGGGCTAATATTCTGCCTTAGCCCAGATATTGTTTACAAACATTAGGCTAGGCTTTCTCAAGGCTCTCAGGGGGACACCAAAATCACTGCTTAAGTTTCGTTAATTACTTACGACCCTCAGACAATACGGACAATATTATGAACGGACAATTAATACGGACAAAAGAACATTATTATACGACATTCGGCTTCAATTATAAACAGGGAGCACAAGGGAAAGGGGGACGGATACTGGTTTAGGACATTATAACGTATTATTCGTACTTATTATTACTTCCTTCTATGCTTACACTCGTACTATACTTCAGGGGGGGGAACTTAGGATTCATATAACTGACGGTTAACCGAATCAGGCGCTCTCGTACGGACATGGGGGAAATTGGGGTTTTGGGAAATATGCAAAATGGGGATTCCGCCTGAGAGTGTGGCCTCATTCTGCGCCACGTCTGGTCGCTAAACTACGTACTAAACCGAACAAGTAGCTCACTTCTTGCAGCTACAACCAAAATCATTCAAAACCTGTATCAATCAGGGGGCTCGTTAACCCTGTTTTATTACAGTTTTTTTTTTTTTTTTTTTTTTTTTTTTTCCCCTTTTCTCTGTCCAATAGAAATGTGGTTGAATCATTGTTAAACAATAATAGCCTAGCAGACGCCCAATTGAGCTCGAGAGTAAGCGAACATAAGCCCCGCCTACAGATTCGTTGTGAGAGCAGATTTGTTTCTCATCCGCTCACCGAAACTACGTCGACTTGAGCACAGTCAGTAACCTGATGGCGAACGAAACCCGAATGTGAGCACTTTTAAACTTGTTTTATAGGTACTTTATAATTGTTGGTTTGTATAGGATTTTCAGAATCTGTAATGAACAGACTTACCCTGTTATTTTGGGTAGGTCGAAGTTCCAGTGTTAAATAACACTGGAAGGCCTACCTTCCAGTGTTAAATCACACTGGAAGGCCTACCCTTCCAATGATAAATATGTAACACTGAAAGGTAGGTAACTTCAATTAACACGGCCTTTCTCCAACTTAATACTGTGCAGAAATTGAACAAAAGTTATGTATTTGCCAAAGTGAAATCGAGCCACCACACAAACGCTTAGAGATCGGATGCTCTACCGTCTGAACCAGCCCGATGCAAATGTGAACAAGTCCTGCTAGTTGAAACAAGTTGCCCCTAAAAGGAGCAAAGTTCCTACCCGGAGATGATCATGACCTAATAGGTAATACACTAAAAGAATATTTACATATTTTTTTGACTTTCAATTGTCTGCAATAATGTGCAATTTCATTTGTAAATAAGGTAAAACTCAACTTTATAGTTTGTACAAAAGCCAGTATGGTAGTCTACAGTTTGATAAAATTCTCTTTTTTTTCGACAAATCCAGCATTTGTCTCGACTCGATGCTTCAGCATCTGCGCAAAAGTGTAGCAGATTAAAAAACCTAGTTACAAAAAAACTGCAACTTGTTTCTGAGGAGCTGAGCTTCTACACAGCCTGGCCCATGCACAGCTGGCCCATGCACAGCTGGCCCATGCACAGCCTGGCCCGTGTTTGCGATTCTGAAAAGTTACGCAGACTGGCCTAACCTGCATACACAGTCTGGCCTCCGCTAAATAAATAGGGATACTGTAGCGCGTAATTGTAACATTACTAGTGGTTGTCAGCCAGCAAAAATGTCGAGAAACTTTCGGAATTTCGGGCATGAGCCCCATGTGTATATAGTAGAGCAGCCAAATGTGAACCAGTCCTAATATGCACCATTAGCATGTTCGCATGCATATATAGTACAGCAGCCAAATGTGAACCACCTAAAATTTTTCACTCAAAGTGCTGACGCTTGGATCAAGTTTTCTCAAAGTTTAACTAGGCAAATCACCTAAAATTTCACTGAGATAATAACTGATAGTGTACACAAGTTTTTGTAAAATTTATTTTTTTTTTAAATTTTTTGTATAACTATGACTATGATGTAAGTCCCGCTTAAAAAGTTATACCACACGACAGAGCAGTCCGACCACTATAATTGACAGAAGTTTCAACGGAGTTCATGCAAGCAGCAATTTACACTTCTAAAAGAAAATAATTTTCAAACTGAAAAATGTGTGTTGTCCAACCGGACAGGACCCATGACCGCTTTTTCAAAAATCAAGAATAATTCCAAAAATTCAGCGTAAAAGCACTACATTTTTGGCTCAGAATTTTTTGCTGAATTTGAATATGCCAATTTTGTAACTTGAAGCTGCACTCAACACGTGTGAGAAGCTGTTTTTATTGAGGCGTCTAATATTGCAGTTGACCCCTAATGTGCACCACTCTTAATGCTAATGTGCACCAGTGCCCTTTTTTGCACCAAAAAAGTATTCCTCATAACTGCATCATTTTCAATCGGGGTTTTTTTGTGAGCACAGTTCATACAACGGAGAAACTCCACAATTAACAACAAGACAAAATTCGTGCTCATTGTGGGAGTTTTAGGGTGGATTTCACAAAAGTGGTTTTACTAAACCATGGTTTTACGTACGTTTTTATATGATTTGCACACAATTTCATTACGAAATATCACCAGATTCGTTACGAATTTCCTAAAATTTCTTAAACCATGGTTTTAGCTCAGCTGAAATTTCAGCAAAACAGAGACCTGTAGCCCGTTTCAATAATCTCACAGGCCCACAGGCACAAATTTGTTGGCCTGTGACCTGTGGCCACAGGTGCCTGTGAATCCAATTTCAATAAGCATAAAATGCTACCTGTCACAGGCCACAGGCACAGGTAAGAATTTCACAGGTGCCGCACGCAATATTGCATGCACGGCTTGCCCGCAAACGCACATAGGTACGCTGCTAAATAACAGCTTGGCTGTTATATGCGCGTTGTATGAATTTCGCTGTGCCTGTGGCCTGTGGCCTGTGAGCAGTGACCTGTGCCTGTGAGATATTGAAACAGAATTCACAGCCACAAGCTCACAGGCCCACAAATTTGTGGACCTGTGAGTTTATTAAAACGGGCTACTGCTGTGCTGCAGGTTTCAAATTTCAACTGCGCTAAAACCATGGTTTAAGAAAATCTACGAAATTCGTAACGAATCAGGCGATATTTCGTTATGAAATTATGTGCAAATTATATAAAAACGTACGTAAAACCATGGTTTAGTCAAACCGCCTTTGTGAAATCCACCCTTAGTGTTTTACAGTCTTCAAAACTGGTGCACTTTTGGCCACCACGAATCAATGGTTTTTGGTGCAGTTTAGGGCCCCTAAATTAGGGATGTTTCCAGTTATCGAAATCTTAATCAGTTCAGTTAATCAGTTAACTGTTTAGGTTAAAATTAGATCAGTTCAGTTATCAGTTAATTTTGCAAAATTTTAAGCAGTTCAGTTACAGTTAAGTTAACTTAACTGTAACTGATAACTTTAACTGAAAATATTTTCAGTTATTTCTTTAAAAATGCTGGTTTCTTTTTCCGCTAATCCCGATATTTGCTAACGTTTTCACGTAGTTTCTACTAAATTAGAACTTAATTAACTTCTAATTATTAACTATTTAATCACTAATATTAGAATCTACTCAAAACAAAAAACTTTTTGTCAACATGAGATCAAACATTTATTTCAAAACGAAAACTTTAAGCTTCTGTAACAACTGCCAAGTTGCAACTGTAAATGACATGAACTCTTGGAAAAATGGGTGCAAAACAATGCCCAGAATAGAATAAAACATAAAACAATGAATCAAATAAAATAACAGGAAGAACCTAAAGTGGTTCTAAACTGGAAATTCAAGTCTGATCATTCATTTAATTGGCGTTTTGTCCTTTCAATGCATTTAGCAACAATTCTACAGAGACAAAAACTTGAAGATCACTGCAAAAAGTAAACAAGCAGAACGCCACAAAGGATTTTATGCATGTTTCGACGCATAACTGAAAATGATTTTCAGTTATTGCATGTAACTGAAAAGAATATCAGTTAACTGATTTCATTCAGTTTTTTACAACCGAAGCAGTTCAGTTACAGTTAAGTTAACTGCTTTTGCGAATTGTGCAGTTCAGTTATCAGTTTTTAACTGCTTTTCAAATCAGAGCAGTTCAGTTATCAGTTATTATCAGTTAACTGTAACTGCTTAACTTTAACTGAAAATGAATCAGTTAGCAGTTAACTGAAAACATCCCTACCCTAAATGGACCACAAAATACATTGAAAAATGCAGAATTTCTAACAGACAGTTTCAACAGCGCTGCTGAACAACATCATTATGTCTGGTAAGACTATTTTTGAAAATTTTCATATCAGTTTTCAAATTAATGCTGAATTTCTAGTTTTATGATGTCATTGTTTTGCCTTTTTTGTATATGCATTTTCTCACCATCCGCTGAACTATTTTTAAAAATTTTTTGTACAGTTCCAGTTTACACCTTTTGCTACCATATGCATGGCTCGAAAACATTAGTCCATTAGTTTGTGTCTTGAAAAGCGGACTGGTGCAGTCAATGGCATGGCCGGTTAAGTTTTGGCCTAGGCTTCAAATGTGCACCAAATTTAAATTTTCCGTTTTAAATGGCCCGGAACTCGGTCTACAGTTAATTTCATGGCACAAAAATTTGCAAAAAGTTGCGTTTACTATCAGTTATTATCGCAGTGAAATTTTACGTTATTTGCTTAACAATTTTTTGAGAAAACTTGACCCAAGTGTCAACACTTTGAATGTAAAATTGTAGGTGGTTCACATTTGGCTGCTCTACTATACGTGGCCTTTGACCTTTGTGACCCTTTGACCCCCGTAAAGTGAACCAGCTACCTACTTTTTTGGCTTTGCAATGGTCAGACTCAAACTCATTTTTCTCAGTTGAACTATGGTGTTTAGCACAAAATTTTGTTAGCACTTAAATTTACTATATAATGTAACTATTTACTGTACTATATTAAATAAAATTATGTATAACATACAATAGACGTTTACTACGCTACATATATAGCATACGTAGACAGACGGGACATTCAAAGGGAAGGTCAGACTGTGTATTCAGGAGTTTAAACCCCCCCATTTCTAGCCCAGGCTATATCATTACGAAAAAAATAATTACAAGCATCACCTACTACCTACATAGTACCTGTTCTGTCTCAGGGTTCGGCAATTTTTGATCAGACTTTAATTGAAACAAGCAGGCCCCAAAAGGGGGCAAGGTTCCTTCGCTGAGTGAAAATTCTGCTTATTTTACCTAGAAAATGAAGCTTCGCACTAATACCTGTGTGTGCACAGTTGATCTATTTACTATTTAGTTTCAATGCTTAGGTGTTGATCTCACACACACTATAATTTCAACAATTTTGTCGAAAATATATGCCATAATTGCCGTAACTGCTTGTAATTTTTTGTTCCTTCTAGAGAAGGAACTATTGTTTTGAAATCGACTCTGCGCAGTGTTATTATGGCAGCTACATGGTGATAGGCGCGTATGATTAACACGTAAAGTCAGTATGGGAACTGACTGCTCTTTTTTTTGAAGGCTTCGGTTTCTAATGACAAAATGCTCAATAACACTTTTGCCTACGTATTGAGTTATTTTATAAAATTTTGTGATTTAAAACTCTTTTTAATTTTTCAGACAAAATACACATGCTAATCACGTGATTGTCTAGACGATGTCTGTTTTCATACTTCTTTTCTACATAGTCATAACCAAACAACGATAGACATCGAAGTAGCGTAGTCGAGTGGTCAAAAGCGCTAGTCCAAAAGTTTATGTTATGTTATCCTACTTCGAGGGTTCGACCCCCATACGGTTTTTTGCAAAAAATTTAGCAGTTTTTGTCGGCATAAACTCTTTTGACAGGAGTTTTCTTTGTCAAATATGCGACTGCGTGCTGTAATCACGAGCAGTTCCAGCAACTATGGCATGATTTCTCGAGAAAATTGTTGAATTTACCTATAGTTTGATTTCAACACAAAAGCTCTGAATGTAAAAATCGAATGTACACAGGTATTAATGCATTCTATGCATGGAAATACACACAAGTAAAGCGAAGCTGAAATGTTATGGGTAAATTACGCAGAATTTTCACTCCGCGAAGGAACCTTGCCCCCTTTTGGGGCCTGCTTGTTTTAAATGACGCAATCGCTTTTTCTCGACAAGTAAATCTCCTGTCGAAACAGTTTTTGCAAATAAAAGCTGCGTAACTTTTTTGCAAAAAGTCAACCTACGGGGGTCGACGTCGAACGAACCCTCAAAGTATCAACAAATTCTGGACTAGCGCATTTGACCACTCGACCACGTCAGTTCGACGTGTAGTGATGTTTAGTCATGACTATGCAGAAGGAAAGTGCAAAGCAGACAAAAGACTAGACGATCACGTGATTAGCACGTGCATCGAGTCTGAAAAATTGCCGAACGAAAGTTTTTTAAATCACAAAATTTTCGTAAATTGACAACTAAGCAACGTAAGCAAAAGTGCTGTTGACCATTATTTCATTAAAATCTGTAAAAAACACCTGTATTCAAAAAAGAGCAGTCGGTTCCCATACTGACTACGTGTTTTTCATATACGCTGGGCAACATGTGGCTGCTACTTTTACACTATGCAGAGTTGATTTCAAAACAATAGTTCCTTCTCTAGAAGGAACAAAAACACGGCATCTGTTTTCTCTCACGGTTCAGCACTTTTTTTTGCGGACGAGCGTACATCCATACTACATAGTAGGAAAAGTAAGACACTTCAAATTGTGCTGTTTGTGACTCTTGGGGTCTTATCCAAACAAATCTAATCCGTTAAATCCAGTTTTGGATAAGGCCCTTGGTTACTACAGCAGAGACTGAGGCCCCTAACCTATCACCTTTCTCACTACTACTGGTACAATCCATGTTAACAGACGTTTGTCCGTTCAGCTGCAAAATTATCGAGATAATCACGCGAAAAACTTAGCTTATATACTGCTGTGATTACTTCGTAATTTCGCTGGTTGAACGGACAAACGACATTCCGCATAATTCAACCCTGGTCGACAAATATTTCATTCAACGATCCTTTAATGAATCAACAACAAAACATGAAACACATTAAAATACAGAAATCCGAAAAATGTTAAATACAGAAATATATATACATAAACTGATTATTGTAAATCAGAAACCTCAAATTTACCTGACCATACTTATATAAGTAAATAACAAAAATTTTGTGTACTATAAACAAACTAATAACAAGTCCAAAAACAGAACCATTTTCTAAGTGAACTAATAAAAAAGCGCATCTTTTCGTCACGATGGGTTTTTTCTATTTCCAATTTGCGTAGAGTTTATTCTATTTAACGTTTACAAGCACCACTCTGTAAAATTTGTGTAAGTTAATTAGTATATTAATGTGTTTTAAAGATGAAATTACAGTTTGAACTTAAATTTGTACAAACTACAAAATATAAACGAGGAAACTATAAACAAGAAAAATATAAACAAAGGAAACTGACATCCATTAAGACGCGTATCACAGCGAAAAATTTGATCAAAATAAATTTATATGCAATATTCTTTCGAAGTTCTTCATAACGACCGACATTATTGTTTTAAAAAACTCAATTAAAAAAATTAGTTAATCAAATGCAGAAACTTCTAAGCAAACAATTAACCACGGTACAAAGAAAAAATATACAATAGTCAATCTTTTTACAAAAAGTCATTATAATATATTTTCATTGCAGAATTTCGAGTTGATCACCTTCATACAGCGTCTGAAAATAAAAAAACACATCTACATATTGTTTCAAACAATCAAATTTGCCTTAAGGTGGTACTAACGAATGTGCAGTTTTTTGAAATTTTTAAAAAAATTTAGTTAATTCAACCGGCATTTTTTTTTAAATAAAGTCTCTTTAAAATTGATTCATATACACATAATGGCAAATTAAGTTGGCGGGATCATGTGAAAAATTTTTAGGAGCAAGGTAAGCCAATAAGCCAAACTACACAACAGGAGAATAAGAATTTAACAGTTCTGGCCACTTTTCTAAGCGCATGCACAACGCATAAGCACAAAAATGAACATAATTAAACTTTTGCGAATTTTCTAGACCCAAAATGCAAATTTTTTAAATTGCTTATATTTTTGCGCAGATATAGAACCCCAAAGTTCAGTGTGAATAGAAACTTTTGACTTTAAAAGCTTATATTTCATTTAATAATTGACGAATCCTAAAATCGTGCATTTTGGGTCTAGATAATTTATTTTTAATTACTTCTGACATTTTTTGCATGTTTATGTTGTTTAAACTCGTCAAAAAGTGGCCAGATTTGAAAGTGCTCAAATTGGTCAAATTGGCCTGCATATATCAAGTGTCACATAAAACATATTTGTCGTTATGCAATGAAACTTCACACAATTGTAGAAGAAAAATAGCGCTTTCCAACGATATACACAAGTTGCTTTAAAGTTAATTATTCACTGAATACTAGCCTGTTGAAAAACACTGCACATTCGTTAGTACCACCTTAAGCTTTGTTCATACTTGTCCGTAAAAGTGCCCCTTTGTCCGCAAGCAAGAAGTTCGATTAGCTGTTGCAGGAAAACTGGATAGCTAGTGAAAGTAACTAAGTAAGTCAAGTTACGGCCATTTTTGGGGTTCAGGCTAGTCTTGTTATGGCTTATCAATGCGTAAAAAATTATCGATGTATCTTCAGCAGTTCTTGACTTACAACATTTCGTTACGGACACGGACCAGGATTATGACTAGGTATAAACTAACCAGCCATAATTCAGACATTAAGAATGTCTTAATAAGCTCGGTCTTGAAAAAAGCAATGTCTTAATAAGCTCGGTCTTGAAAAAAGCAAACCCCACAAAAAACACAAAACATAACAAAACCCAGGCTTACCAATCCTTCCTTGGCCATCACCTGCCCCACGGCTTCAATCAGAGCAGCCTCGTCCAGAGCGTAGAATTTCTTGCCATCCTTTTCCACCAGGGGGAAATCCTGCAGCCCCAGCCGCACCTCACGCTCCGTGCCGTCCACGCTACGAACCTAAAAAAATAATAAAGTGAAAAACATAACTGAACCGTAAAAAAACAAAAAAACTACTATCAGATCATGGAGATAATATGTAAAACACATAAGTCGTGTCTGATATTTATAATGCAAACAAATGCCTAGCCAATAATGGTAAGTTGTTGATCCCTGAGTAAACAAAACAAAATTTGATTACGAAACGAACAAATTTCAGTCAACAAGAGTTTGGTGTTATAAAGCTATTTTTAATTTTTGATTTGTTTCGTCAACGTAAAACAGCTCTGATTAATTAAATTATCCGTAGAACAGCTCAGATTAATTAGACTATTTGTTAATTCAGACGAATATCGTCAGATTCAGACACACCAATCAAGACGGTGTGAATAATAAGCTCGATTCTAAAAAACAAAACCATCAACCATAAACTCATACCCCCTATGATCACCACTTTAATCTAATTCCCTTAATCCCCCTTCATAACCGCCATTTTAATCTAATCCCCTTATTCCCCCTTCATAACCACCATTTTAATCTAACCCCATTAATCCTCATTAACGAACACCAGTAACATCTAATCCCCCTAATCCGACACCCCACCACACTGACCAATATATTAATCTGCGACCTGAGGGCCGTTTCATCATCGCCCATGGCAGCGGCAGTGCCGGGCGAGGTGGAGCCCCCTTCCGCTGCCCCATAGCCATAGTGGGCGCCCAGGGTGATTCCCCCATGACTGTGGGGGGCAATGGCATGGGCCGCCCCCTGGGCCTCCTCGCAGATGCTCTGCTCAATGGTGATCTCGGTGTCATCATCGTCCTCCCCCAGGCCCCCGCCAGCCCCCACGCCCCCCTCCATTGATTCCTCGTCCATAATCGCCTGATGCATTTGCACCTGAAATAAATCATGAATTCATGAGTGAATGTTAGATACCAGTCAGAAATAGTTGGCCGTCATTCAGAAGTACTTGGCGCTCATTCAGAAGTAGTTAGATAAGTAACAAGGGCCAATTCAGATGTAGTGAGCGCTAATTCAGAAGCAGTTAGATCTTGAATTAACTATCATTCAATCAGAAGTAGTTGCATCCAACTCAGTAGCTGACTATCATTCAGAAATAGTTTCAGCACTGAATCAGAAGTAGTCAGATCTGATTCAGAAGCAGTTAGCGCTCATTCGTGAGTGGTCAGATCTGATTCAAAAGTAGTTAGCTATCATTCAGAAGTGTACTATGCGATAGCGCTCATTCAGAAGTAGTCAGATCAGATTCAGAAGTACTCAGGTCTCATAAGCAGTCAGATCAGATTCAGAAGTAGTCAGATCAGATTCAGAAGTTAGTTAGCGCTCATTCAAAAACAGTCTTCACCAGAAGCACCCCTAATCTACCAATACGTCCACATGTCATGGCAACCTGATTCATTCATAAACTCTTCAGCCCCACAAATCCCCCTTTCCCCCAGACCTCTCCGTCCACAATGACGGCGTCGGCAGGCCCTGGCACCGCCTGCAGGTCCTGTCCCTGAGCCTGGCCCGCCCCGCCCTGGGCCATCATCGGATAGGCTTGTTCCGACAAATAGTTCTCCTCCAGCGCAAGCAGAGCTGTGCCGGCCTCATCTTGAGCGCCCATGATTAGACCTACGGATTAAGCAGATTAAATTAGTCACTGTTTACTAATCAGTTCATACATTTGGATTAACTAGATTAGATTAACTGCAATATTGGCTTTATAGCTCAATACTGAAGTGTGGTAAACTGCTTCACAGTGACATCTGTGTTGATAATAAATTGAAAGTCTATAACGTGGAGTTATTCTGCTAATTCAGTTAAACAATCCAGTTAACCCAAATTTATGAACTACGCTTCAAGTAAAATTCATTAAGATGTTTCGTGCCCATTCAGACTCGATTAATACTTTACTTACAGCCGTGCATGTCCGTAAAGCCAACAAAATTACTAAAAAGAGCCACGCCACTAATGGAGCATGAAATATTATACTGTGGAATGAATTTTTTGTTTTGCAGGATAAACGGACACACGACCGTAAGTTAAAGTATGAAATCCAGCCTTAATTATTATAGTAAAATTATACTGACTATGTAGCTCACAAACAAAAAATTGACCGTTAATTTTTTCTGCTATCCATTTTTCTACACCAGCTGATCAAACTTTTGCTGAGGACAAAATATACACCAAGTTTATTACAGTGACCCCTGACCCCCCAAGCCATACCAGGAATATATCTGAGTCGTCGATTGGTGCCCAGCGGCCGACCTTGCCTGCTGCCGCCCACCGGGTAGCGGGGAGGAATATCGTTGGCCGTCTAAAAAAATTGGTAGTCAATTTTGAATTATTTTTTTACATTCTTAATTTTAATTCATGACTTTAGCAACCAAGCTATGACAAAAAATTATTTTACACAAAAAACTAACATTTAAATGACATTAACTAAGTTATCGCCACATCAATCAATACACTCAAAAAATAAACTCAAAATTCAACAATATTGATAGAAAACATTCACAAAAATACAGTAACAATTTCAGCCACAAAATATCCCTTAGCAGCAACACTTTTTTGCATCGCAGAACAATAATTTAAAATCACCATCAAATCAAATTAAAAATTCTAATATTCTACCCCACAACCAACTCTACTCAAACGTCAAAAAACACAAAAAAAATATTAAAACCTCAAATAAAATAAAATTATTGAAAATATCAAGTAAAAAATCCGCCTCACCCCATCCGCATTGAGCTCATGTCCAATGTGATACAGACAATATGTGACCTGAATGTTGCCATTGGACAGGCCCTGGGCAAAAATCCAGGCCGGACAATGGCCCTCGGTGACGCCGGCCGGAGGGTTTTGCAGGTGGCCAGAAAATTTGCAAGTATAGTAGAGGCGTTTCTCGCCCGACTGTGTGGCATACCATTTGTTGCGTCGAAAGACGTTGCCTGTAACAGCAGGGCAGGGGGATTAAGATTAATCCGCCCAGGTCAAAGGGGTTAAGGGGATTAAAAAAGCAGTGAATATTAATACGGACATGATAGGGGATCAGTGAGGTACTGGGGGAGTGGGGGGAATACATGGGCGTGGGGGGGGGGGTTTCACCGCCCCCCAGATTGTTCTGAAGGTACGTCACGAATTCGGTGGCCCACGAAGCAAAAATGGCCGGAAAAGTTTGGCTGTCCCACCCCCTCAGAATTTGCTCTACTTGCCCAAGTATGCTGGAGGGACCCTAAGAATTAAACTGAACTGAGAGTTTAGTCGAATAAAACCAAAGAGATTTAGATGATTTAAAGGATTAGACCTCGACCGCCTTAAATCTCCACCAGATTAAATCCTCAGTCAAAATTTAATACGGTTATACCTTATGCTCATACGGTCTCAAAAAACAACCATAGAAAACCAACCCGACACAGCCTCTCGCCAGGTATTGAAATCCTGCTCGTTGCGAAACATGCGAATTTTCATTTGAATATTCTGCTGATGCGAATTGACATAGTGCTGAATGAGATTTTTCATGGCCGGCGGTGACATGGGCATATTGCAGAAGAGACAGCGCACGGGCCGGGAATACTTGGAACGGAAGATGGATCTGAAATAGG